>BQKZ01003749.1:0-12165 GCA_036244855.1 Temnopleurus reevesii
CTAAGTCTACCGCCACTTGGTGAAAACATATAATGAGACGCAAATCGTTCATGTTTGCACAAGTGAAGATACCCAAAGTGTATACTGTTGCACAAAATCATAACTATACTCACAATTTTCATTGAAACGTGTTCATCTATAGAGTGAAAGCGCACTTCAAAATGATGCAATTTGAATTCGCGCTATGTCAGGATTGATTTTTATCTTCATGCAAGAATATACTTCGGCTACCGCCACTTCGTGAAAACACGAAATGTATCTACATAAGATATCTATCTTTATCTGGCCGCGTTCGGGAGCACATCCGATTTCAGTTTGATCGCCCGTAGATTTAAAGCTTTATGCATACTATTAGTTGCATTCACACAGCCGCGATATTTTCGCGTCGCGGCAAGAAATATCGCGACGAGGCAAAGAGTCGCGGCTGTGTGAATCAAATAGGCACGGCATTTGCCGTGATTCAAATGGCGGCAAAAATCGCAGCAAACTGCTGTAACTTTTCGCGTTACAGCACTGATTCCCCATGTCGTTTTGGTCGTGGGAACGATTGAAGCAAATTCCGTCATGTCAGTTAGTCCCATAATGCATCGGTATATTCCGATTTCTGTGGAGATGCACGACGCGCGCTATTTGATCGTTCCCAATCGCATCGCACACATTTTTTTTTACACCTCGTTTGTTTACGAGCTGATTTTAATTGCCATTTCACATCGTTTGTATTTTTTTTCATTCAAATTAGTTCTTATTCATCTGTATTCTTGTAATTCGTATTTTTTATGACTTGACCTCGGGTCAAATTTAGCGCATGCAGAAAAATCAGAGAGAGTTGCTGCGAGCGAAAAGTCACGGCAAACGAACAGTGCCGTGTGAATGTGTGAATGGTAACTTGCGTCGCGGTGCAGATTCGCAATACGTCGCGACGGGAAATATCGCGGCTGTGCGAATGCAGCTGATGACGACAAATTCGTTCACATCAAAATGAGAAGCGTGGCAGAAAGTCTCTGCAGACCTGAATCCGAACAATTGGAATCGTTTCTATCTAAAACAGTGAGTCTATAATCCTGTCTAAAATGAGTGGTTCGACTTCAAAGTTGTGACTTTCCACTCGGTCAGCAAACCAATGATTTATGATTCTGAAGGAGCAGTGCATTTTATTTTTACAAACACAAATCGGGGTTCCCCCTAATAAATTACGAAGAACAAATAGCAAAATGAGTGAAAACTGTTTATAATCATTATTGCGATTGTTTCATGAGCGCAATCTTGTTTGGTTTTAGGAATCTCTCTTTTTTTTTAGAAGTAAAGTTTGTCAGTGTTTCCAGACGTGCATTTTTATGAGAATGACCGTTTCTTGACATGCCTTTTAGGGGAAGTAAAGATTGATAAATAATTGACGTCGTACGAGAATAAATTGCGCTTCGCCTAAAGAGAATTTTATCGCCTCGAAACACAGCAATTGATCTTGATATTGATTTTGTTCCAATCAATTTCACATATTGGGCAATGCAATTACCATAAAAGCAATTTACCAATCAATTGTTTAAATGATTATCGGCTATGTCGTAGACGAATATACACTGTATTATGCGTAAACCACCAACGAACATAATCATTTTTTTTTACTTTGATTCTTATCTGACTGCATATATTGTATATATTGTACATTAAATAGTATAATTTTTTTCATATGTAAGTTTTCTTTTTGATTACGCACTAATTTCATATATAGCTAATAAATGTCATCTCGTTTGGAATAAGGTTATGTTATAAAATGACTAGGGGGTGTTGTTCAAAAGCTGCAATTGATCGAAAGTTGCAGTTGATCGGAGCGTGCCAATCAAAATCAATGTTTCACGCACGTCTTGTTAAATGCGCAGACCGTGCGCGAATGAATGTGCGCGTTACAATTTGCAAAGTTGCAATTGATTTGGAACAACACCCCCTAGCTCTGACAATATGGAGGTTTCGATTTCCTTCGTCACAGTCACAGTCGACCGGAAGTAGTACGTCATAGTTTTGCGCGCCTTCTCATTATTACGTGCGCAACTACCAGTGACGTAACAATAAGCAGACGCGCAAAACTATGACGTCGTACTTGCGGTCGACGTGCCCTTCGTCACAGTTGACTGAAATCGAAAACAACATAATATCGCGGAAAATACTCGGGCTGAGTGAAGAATCTTAATATTTGTAACTGAAAACGAGGCTGAAAATGAGAGCGATTAAAAAATGAGCAAAAGTTTACTAACCTCTTGCGGTTGATCTCTGCAGCAAAGTAGTCACGATATCGTCGTAGTACGCGCTGGCATCTCCTCTTACGTCATGCGGGAACACCTGCGTGGGGGTCGCCAAACAGATACTGCGCAATCTGATCAAGCGCGTCAGCTCCTCCACGGCGCGCTGCGCGTAGTTGGACGTATCATGCACAATGGATACGTAGGTCCAGTTGAAGCGATGAAGGAAGTCTATCATGGCTAGGGCTTGGTGGCGATCGGGCGGCACAGTTCGGAAGAGGTAGGGGAAACGGTCTTTGTTGCTGAGGTCGTTGATTGTGGACCAGTAGGCTACCTGGGGTAAGAAGAGAATGACAATATATAAGTGGGGAATAATGAAAAGCCCAAAGTATAGCCTGAATAAACACGATATAAATTATTTCTGAAAAGGGTCTTGGACGATACGTGCGCCGTGTATTCATCTTTGTGGACACAGCAGTCACAAGCCGTTTCCGATTTCAATAAAAAGCATTACAAATGTGCATTGAATTGGTGTTCGACTTAATTGTTACGGAAAGCACGATATAAGCAATTTCCGAAAGGTTAAGTGGGCCACAGACAATAGAACCGTACGCCGTGTATTTAACTTTGCGGACACAACAATCACAAGCCAGTTCCGATTTCAATATCATCACAAAGGAGCATTGAATTGGTGCTCGACTTAATTTTACGGAAATAGTTTATATCATGTTCCAAAAGATACCAAACTTGATCAGGAGGGCGTTGCATTAAGCTTGTCGCAAGCGACAATTAGTCAGCGCTGATTAATCATATGGAGTCCTTGATTCTTATTGGATGAAAAGCAGTATCGCTGACTTTTGCAGTGGTAACTGTCGGAAAATTATTGTTTGTTGACAAGCTTCATGAAAGGGCCCCCAGATAGACTTCAACATGTTTAGACGGGCAGCAATTTTAGGGGTTTTCTTTTAAAATTGTTTTTTTTAATCACTCTGCTTTATATTTGGGCATAATACACAAGTGCGCATGCAGAGAAGGTTGGCGCCCCCGAAAAAATTTAGGGGGATGGAGAAGAAAACTAGATGAAATATAAGTGAGGATTTTTCTACTTTGCTTGTCAGTTAATCTGAACATCGTGAACCATAATTTTCCGAAAAAAAATAATTTTGAATAAAATTTTCCTGTTGAAAATTAGTAAGCCTAGGAAATTCTACTCATAATTCCTTGGTTAAGCTAGAAAAATTCTTTTTACATGCAGAATGGATGTGTCGCCATGTTCCAGATTTTACATGATTAAGTCAAGAAAGTGCGAGTCCCTTCTTTGATGATGACGATATCATACAATGTTTGTTCAGGCCTGCAACAACTAAAATGCGTGCCTTGATACTCTCAGGGATTCTGTTCATGAACAGGGTGTCTAGAAATATCGGAATATTACTGTGAGCAGAAGGTACAAAAGACTGGGATAAATTAAACAACTTCATTCAAGCATTCACAATAGCTTCTTGATCACAAAAGTCTCTTGCGCGACTCCTGTTCAACATTTTTGCACAGAATGAGAAGGATGGAAATCTTGTGTCTATATGGCTATTGTTATTGTACTTTGTCCCAGTCATTTGTTCCTTCTGCTCGTAGTGCATGCGCGATTTTTTAAGGATAGTTTGTCATAAATATAACGGCGCGATAATGATAAAGCGTTACTTGTATTCACGAAGTGATGATAGCCAAATGAAAAGGATGCAGTGCCGGAATATAAGTTGCTACACTTCAATTCTATGTATCATCACATTGAAATATGCATTAAATTTTTAAAAGGACAACGCCTTTCAACGAAAAAAAAATGTCTAGCCAGCCATCATGATGGTTTCATACCAAAGTGCCCTTTAGGGCTATCATCATTTCATCAAAACAGTGTTATAAAGTGTCGAATTTTAGGGATCACCATGTGTAATCAAGCTGTATATAATTATGCAACATATAAACCACAGCTTTAATCCATATTCATATACAGCCTTCATCCATCCATAAAACATTATCTTCCGCATTTTACTCAAGATCGATTGTTTCCCACAGATCTCCTAATCAACTGAAACCCAAGAGAAAAATCTTCGCCCAAATGTTTTCTTGTCTGTGCATCAAGTTAGATACTTTGATCGAGTTTGCGGGGAGTCGGCATTACAATATCGCAGTATCACAACCGACGAAATGATATGAAGAGACTGAGAAGAGGCTAAGGGTGGTGTTGTTCAAGAGTTGCAGTTGATCGGAACATGCCAATTAAAATCATTGTTTCATGAGCTCCTTGCGAAATGCACATACGCTAATGAAAATGCGCGTTATAATTTGCAAAGTTGCAGTTGATTAGTATGAGACTAAGGGGGAGTTGTTCAAAAGTTGCAATTGATCGAAAGTTCTAGTTCATCGGAACGCGCCAATCAAAATAATTGTTTCATACGCGTCTTGTCAAAAGAACAGGCAGGGGTCGGGTAACTTTCTGATCGAGGGTCGGTCGATGAAAAAAGACCTAACATTTCTTTTGGTCGAATGATGTCTATTGTCCCACGAGGATAATCACCCATCGGCAAATCAAGAGAACTTTTCTTCAACTCATCTTATGACGTCACGAATGACGTATACAGTTCACCAGACGGTCGTGCAAATTTAATAACGAAAAGACTCGGCTTGCGGCCAGACACTTCATGGATTATTGCTACAAAAGACACCCTTTTTTGGGGGAAAAATAAAGCGTAAAATAAACAAGTTAGCTGACGTCTGCATACAACATTGTACAAGAAGATTTGCTTGAGGAAAATGACCCACTTCTTATATCACAATAATGCATCCGACATCAACTTACGCTTTCAGAGGCATAAGAAAAAGTCAAACGTGGAAAGAAAGCAAACTGAGGAGTCACAGGTCTATTCTCAAGAGATTATGAACTTTTCAATGTGATCTTTCATTTTATTTTATCTCTTTTCTTTCTTTGCTTTACTTTCTTTGTTTTCGCCCCCTTTTTTTTTGGGGGGGGGGGGGGGGTTCAATACTTTTAAACTCATGTATTACGTGTGAAATATTTCAATTGAATATACAACATGAAATTGTGTGAATGAACCCAGTTCTGACTGATTGGTTTAATCTGTCCTAAGTGTGAAAAGAGCATTATCGGTGTTGCATATACAATCAAGAGAAAAAAAAAAAAAATATTTGTAGTAAAAAGAACCGCCAAACTAGTAATATTCCTTGCTATAATTTATTATTCCAAAACTAATTCTTGTAGATATCAATACTATATTACTATTACTTCTAACACCACCACTCCTACTGCTACTACTGATTAATAATGATAATAATGATAATAGTAGTAATAACAACTATGATAGTAAAAGGAAGAGAGAATAGAAGAAGAAAAAGAATCAATATCGTTATATTCATTCTCATCATTATTTTAATTACTGCATTTATTGTCATCAGTTTTTTGGTTGAAATGAATCCTCTTCAAAGAATAAATCAAAAGTATTATCAAACAAACAGGAAAAGCGAGTATCATATATACACCCTTGTGATTCTTCAATTAGTTTTAACGAATTCTATATGCTAATCCCGGATGACACTATCACCATTTTACCTGCGCCGCAATGATTTATTACCCTATTTACATGTATTGGGTGTGTATCCTTTTTTTGTTCAGACTTTCGTGAGACGTGGGGAGTATCATGATGACGCCATAATCGGATGTAAACTTTGAAATTGGGGTCTCCTCTGATAAGAATTTTTATTTCATCGTTTGAGAAAAAAATTATGATCTATCATTAGTTAGAAATGAATAACGATCTACTTGAATTTTTAATACATGATGTTCGTCATCCCGTGGTCATCGGCATTATAACCGAAATGGTTCATACATAGACATGAAAATGTTATTTAATTCAAAGGATATCAAAAATACCATATTTTCTTATTATTAGTTAGGATTTTGTGTGATAGCAATCATAATTACAAGAAAAAAATCATTGTCAGTAGAAGGCATAAAGGACTTGGACAAATTAAACAAATTTATTTCAGGCTTTCACAATAGCAAGACACGCAAAAAGAATGTACGCCCACTATTCAGTATGCGACGCTTGTTTGCATATTTCCACACAAATAAGAGATGGTGAAATTTCTCTTTTTTGTGTCTGGCTATGGTGAATGTTTGAATGAAGCTGTTTACTTTGTCCCAAATCGTTTGTCCCGGTGAGTAAAAGGTGACTTGAATACTATGTATCGCGATAAACTTTTCCCAAATTTCACGATGAATGATTTCTTTCCATGTCCTCATAGCTTATCAGAAACTCTCCAAAATTTACATACACTAATTAGTATTTCCATTTTGTCAATGTGTTTATATATATATATATATATATAAAATAAAGAAAATAATGCAGTTATAGCATAACCTTTTCCTTATAGCGTGCTTTCGATTTTTGCGGTCGGAGGCATGTGGACGCCATTGTGTATGCCAGAAGTAACGGAAATACCAACAGGAAATTCCTGGCGAATATGATACGTCGTCAAGCTCAAGTCCACTGGAAATACCTGACTGGCTTTGTCAGGAAAGATAGACGAGACAAAGGGAGATGAAGATGATTAATAAGAAAAATGCAGCTTTAAGCGTAAATTAAAATCTCACCTTATGCAGAATTTTTAGCAGTATTGTAATTCGTATAACTTTATTTAGTTGATACATATATGTCCCCCAATTTGTATTCTGTTGTATTTTTCTATGTGTATTTAGTTGTAACTTGTAAATTTGTAAGGATCATCACCCTATAAGTTTTTCTAACTTTATTGATGATTAAGTCACTTAATAGTTTTTTATGTAATTTATTTCTCTTGTTAAATAATGTTCTATTGTGTAATTTTGTATGTTTCTTTTTAATGAAGTGATGAATAAATTTCAAAATCAATTTCAAAATTTCAATTTCAATTTCAATTTCAAATCCTACTATAATTGAAGAGAGTTGAACAGTTGTCTCACGATGTGCAAACGTAGAACGTTACTATGTTTGCAGATTATTCAGGAAAGTCAGGCCCCAGTCACATAGAGGCCCGGCAGCAATACGATTTAACACGACTCTTCGTTAAGTTCACAGTTAACTGCCTGTAAACAAAGAGTCATGTTGAATTGTATTCAGTCGGGGCCTCTATAATGTGACTGGAGCATTAGCAGCAGAGGTCTACTCGTAAAGGGTTCACACGCATAATTGTTTCTCCATAGACTGATAGACCCCTGTGTTATTTTGCCTCGTAAAAGAAAAAAATATCAGATGTAGTATTAGATCTGCAAGTGTTTGGTCTATTATGGAAAACAAATTCTTTACTTTATTGTTCTGCATTCAAAACTACCTCGTGACCGCTTCGTTTTTCATATATTAACCCTAACATAGCAACATGTCATGAATCCAAACTTTCGATACCCTTGTAGAGGTAAATTACCTCGAAGAGATAAATACACATGAATGTATTGCTGCATACAGTAAAAGGACTATTTGACTACCTGACTACTGTCAAATAAAATCATTGATTATTTCAGACAAAAAATAAGTATCAGATTTTTATTGAAACGAAACTTTTTTTCATAAAAATAATAATAGTACTATTTCTATAGCGCCTAATGCACTGCTTCTAGGCGCTTTGCAACATATAAGCAAGTAAATACTAGAGGATTTTGATCAACTAAGGGGATCAAAAGAATTGCAGAGAGACATAAGTAGGGTTTTATATGTGATCCGAAACCTTAAGGTTTCAGAAACTATGGCAGTTATACGGAGACGTGCATGTGCAGTGCAAAGGCGAGTTGTTCAAGTCGAAAAGGCGGCTTGCATGGTTTACCCGAAACGCGAGGATATGACTCGTATAAACCCACCTTGGCGCCTTGTTTAAGTCGAGAATGTGACAAGGCAACTTGCACAAGCTCACCTTCGCGCTGTACATATACGCTTCCGTAGGACTGTCCTGGTTTCTAAAAGAGAACTAACCCCTAGAATTATCGTGCTCTTATATGAAGAAAAATGAGATGATAAAACTGTGAAATTTTCAGCAAATTCGGACAACCCGTTTAAAAGTTATGAGTTTTCGAAGTCATAGAGATATGACGATATCTGCCGCTGATGGGAATTTGTACGACCGGCAACTTTGACGGAATCTGTGACGTCAGTTCGGATAACCCCTAGCTCATTTACGCTGTATACAAGATTTCACATTTTCTTCTTTTTCGCAAGATTAAACGAAATGCTGATATTCCCGCTTGAGAATAGAATTCTTTTGTCAATTATTCATTTATTTTGAGAGGAATAATTTTGAGCCCTTACTGTAAATTTTACATTAATCCAATTTAACAATTTCTCTGTACAACGTGAATGAGAATTGTCCGACATGACGTCGCAGATTCCGTCGATGTTGCCGATCGCACAGATCCCCATCAGCGGCAGCGATCTTCATATCTCTGTGAATCTGTAAATTTAGAACTTTTTGAACGGATTGCCCGATTTCGCTCAAAATCTTCACAATTTTTTCATCTGATTTTTCTTCATCGAATGAGAACATTTATTTTATTTATTTATTTTATTTCCATTTCAATAACAAGCAATATATATATATAAAATTAGAACAATTCCAGGGATTGGTTCCCTGTAAGGTTTCGGCTCTCAGTATGATCCTATAACAAACGATATTAAAACAAGAACAACAAGCTCATGTATCCACAACGCTCTGAGCTATTCTGATTTCTGAAGAAGCTGTTAGATGTTGATTAATCTGCAAAAACGAAGATATGTAATAAATTCGGTGACCCGACCTACTTTCATTTTCCCCTCTCATTCTATTCCTCTTAAAGTCAAGTGGTCAACGCAGGTGCTGTTTTTAACAACCCATGGGGGATATATTCTACGAAATACAATCCCCATCCTCCCAATTATACGTTTTTCGGCCAGAAAAAAACCCCAAGTGCAATTAAAAAAGAAAGAAAGCGTCTTTGACTAAAATAAATTGCAGATCTCCCCTTACAATTCTTTTATCCTTGGGCTCTACAATCTAGAATTTTCAAACAAACTGCCAATTAAAATGACTATGAGAGGGTTAGCTCGGAGCAACTATTTCCAGTTCTCTACAGAATTACCATTATCACTACTTTTTTGTAACTCTTGACTGAATTACAGTCTTCTCTGACTTGAATATACAGACTGTAGTCTGACTGTAGTTGCACAATGCTGACAAATCATAGTCATTTTGACCAGTTTGCTCTAAGAGTGTATAATATACTCTGCCGACTAATGATGAAAAATGATATGTACCTTGATTACAACGTCCATTGCCTTATAGAAGAAGTTTCTCAGCGCTCTAAAATTGATGCAATATTATTACCATAGTGTTATCCCAGTTTACACCAGCACACGTGGCATTTGGTAAACTTGGACATATATGTCTTTGGTTAATGTGTTTGTGGATTTTTGTGCATGTCACCATTTGAGAAGTATAAGGGCATTAATTTTGGGATAATATACCGATACTGTACCCCAAATTATGTAAATAAGGTTTTACAAAACACTGGATTATATTCCGACGTGTTATTGATAAAAATACTACAGTGTATTCAGTTTTATGTCGACGTCCATTACTTCTTTAGTAGAAGTTTCTTATCGCTCTAAATTTAATGCACTATTATTACCCTGGCGTTATCCCAGTGTACACCAGCACAGGTGACATTTGGTAAACTTGTACACCTATGTCTTTGGTTAATGTGTTTGTGGGTTTTTGTGTATGTCACAATTTAGTAAATATTATGGCAATAATTTCTGGATAATATACCGATATTGTACCCCAAATTATGTATATAAGGGTTTACAAAACATTGGATTATATTCCGACGTGTGAGTTCGATAAATGAAATTCAGTTTTATTTATCGATGGTTCATTGATTAATTGTGATTAAACTGAATACAAGATAATGCAGGGATGCCAACCGTTCTGACGCATGCATGTGGTCAAAAAGTTAGATGTGAGTAACGCAAGAGCTTAACAAAAGTATTAAAAAACTTATCAACAAGCATACTTTTAGTCATTTACTCGTAATGAAAGCCTTGAAGTTACATAATAGTACACCTCATGCATATTCCCGAACGGTTGGCATCCCTGCAAGTGTCCTTAGTCATAGTGCGAGGCAATGAGGAGTATGTGCGATCTAAGCTCTTTGATCTAAGTAAGATGTGAAACTACTGTACAGTTGACATACGAATATGACCACGCGAGAGCACAATGGCAGTTACCACTAACCATTTGCAGGGCAGCTCTACGGCAACAATCCACACAGGACAGTTCTCCTTGGGGACAGTTCCCCTGGAGGATGACTCCTCGGAGAATAAACCCTCGGAGGATTATTCTCCGGGCAACAACCCCCTGAGGATTCTCCCTCACTTGAAGGACAATTCCGAAGAATATAACCAAGAGGACTAGCTACTTCCCGAAGGACACCCCGGAGGAAGATTCCCCAAGAACTCATCCAACGGAGGACAATATCCCAAGGACCATTTCCCCGTACAACAACATCCCGAGGGCAATTACACATAGGAAAATACTACGAGGGACAACTCCCCCACAACAACTCTAATGGGTGACTTCAAGTACGGTGTTCGGTGTTGGTGTTGGTGTTGAGAGAGCAAAACGGGTCCGTAAACCGAGCTCCAACACCGTTGTCAGTTTAGAGAAGTGATACAGAAACGACCGGAAATACGTCAGAATCTTGCGAGGTCTACCCTAAACACCGACAGACTTCAAGTTTGGTGTTGAGACTGGTGTTGGTTTTGCTGCAACACCAACACCAGCGTTCAACACTGTACTTGAAGCCACCCACTGTAAGACAATACACCCGATGACATTTTCCTCGATGACAACTCGGTCGTAAGGAGAGTCCCCCAGGATAATTTCCCTCAGGACAACTCCCCGAGAACAACTCCCCATTAAAATAACACCCCGTAGGACAATCCTCCGAGGACAACCCTCAGTGCATAACTCCAACATAGAAAAATCCCCACGCAGGACATCATCCCAGTATAGGACAATTCCTTTGATAACAGGAAAAAGGGATAATCCGAATAAAATCATTGTTTCAAATATCCAAAATAGTTGGGCGTACCGTAAAAAAATATATCCCCGAATTAATAGGTGGGAAGTCCCCACACATACAACGATATGATTGAAGCATACATATATGGAGAACCATTTAGTCGCCTATGCATGTCGTGCGGGGCGACATGAAATGATTAGTTTGCAACAAGTTTGCATCAGAAATGGTAAACAGATTCTTGAATGACAATATCATTGTCGTATGCATATATTTTCCAAATGTGTGACCCTAAAAGTTTAAATGCCTCAAAATCTGGAATATGGCACCATTTTTTATTGCTCAAATGGTGCAATATTTGTGAAATCGAAGAAACTGCCATTTCCACTGGGAAAACTCAGACTATTGCCCACAGCTATGAGCTCTCGCAAAGATTATCATCAAATCCTAGTCGTGTTCTATATGATTGTTGATTTCAAGGAAATGGGATTGGGGGTTTGCTTTGAAGCCAAACATGTGTATGTTGTACATTGTTTAATCTCATATTGCCGCCGCTGTGACTCTTGTCTCAAACTGCCCGGAGTCTTGGACGTCCGGAGTAAACATCCGTGCCTCATCCCTTGTGCACGGATGGCGTTGAAAAGACACGGGCGATACAAGGAGCCAACGGCTGTACTTAAACTCGTAGAAAAGGTTGAAGAAGGGTAAGGGGAGAGTCGAGAAGAGGAGGATAAGCAGGTAAGAGGGAAAGGAAACTGGGGAAAGGGGGAGGGGGTAGTAAACATCATGTCTCCTTGGTGCACTGGGGGCGTTGAAATGACACGGGCGATACAGGGG
>BQKZ01003749.1:12190-35913 GCA_036244855.1 Temnopleurus reevesii
GGGGGGGGGGGGGGGGGGGGGCAAAGGCTGCTTAAACTCGTTGTACAGGTGGAAGTGGGGAGAGACGGTGAAGGAGAGAATAGGAGGGTGGGAAGGGGAGGGGGAAGGAAAAGAGGGGGAGGGGTGAGGTCTCGAGTAAACATCCCTGGGATGAAGAGGGAATTACGAGAAGAGGAAGAGGAGAAGAGGAGGATAAGAAACATGGACCGCGGATCCGGGTGAGGTGGGGATCGTGGCGTGATACTTTTGTACCCCTCCATTTTTTCAGTTAATATGTGCAACCTTTGGGGCGTATAAAAGCAGTAATCCACAGCCACCCGCCCTCCCCCATTTTCAGAACGTTACAAGGTGCATGAGAATGGAGAATGGAAGGGAGTGGAAGTATTTGTTGTAGTGTGTGTGTGTGTGTCTGTGTGTGTTGTGAGGGGCGGGGGAGTAGGGGTTAAAGGGGAACTTTTATGAAACTGTATATTAACTTTTTTCTGATTTATCTTTTCAATATGCATCCATATCCACCACCCTTTTCATCCCTTTTTATTTCATAGAGGTGAAAAATCAAGAAATGTCATTGATGTTTAGAACGCCCCTCAAAAAAAGGGACTGCGGGTGATCCGGTGGGTTTGGGACATCGATCTGTCAATCATGATGACGTCATATACAGACATTGCTGAGCATGAACCGGCGTTTGCGTGTGTCACTCTATGTATTTATTTTATTGTTTTAATATGCGGGATATGGCGGATTCTTCAGAAGTTGAGGAAAACAGTTAGTCAAGTCCTGACTCGGAATTCGCGGAGAATATTGAACAAGAAAGAGAAATTAGGGGCACAATCTTACATGTTTGAGTACGTGGTTTTGATGCAGGACTAGATATGACGTCACAGACCCGTCTGTCAATAAATGTGTCGTAGAGGGGGTATTTCTGGGAGGCGGGGCATAGCTCTCTGACCCAGATAAAAATGTTGATGGAAAATTATTTTCTTTTAAAATACTATGAGGCGTATCTTTCGGAGGAAAATGGAATTATTATGTAAAGACATATGTAATCTTCAATATTCATGATACAGGGCGTCATAAAAGTTCCCCTTGCCTCCATGGCGTTTAAATGACAGAAAATAGAAGTGAAGAGGGGATGACAAGGATCGTAACATGGGGGCGGGGGCGGGTTAACGGTAACTTTCTNCAAGGATCGTAACATGGGGGCGGGGGCGGGTTAACGGTAACTTTCTGTTCGTCTAGGATAGGTATTTTACGAAAATCTGGGTTAAAATTTGATTGACTTCATACTGCTAGTCATAGTCATTATACCAGCATACTGGCTTTAAACAATGAATGAGAACGAGCAGTGACGAATTTAAAAGAATATACATCCGCACGCCTACATCACCAAAAGCCTAGGATTCTATACGCACAATGTAAAGGTCTACATGCTTAAAGGGGAACTACATTCAGACATTAAATTGCTATCATTAAATGGAGAAAATAAGATGAACAAACTGTGAAAATTTGAGCAAAATCGGATAATCCATTCAAAAGTTATGCGTTTTCAAAATTTTGATTTACACCCCTCATGGGCTCCTTAAATTGGCAAATGAACAGGCACAAAATGGCTGCCAACATGGAGAACTCTCCATTCGCTTTGTACACAAAATTTCACATTTTTCTCTTTTTCTAGAAAAGTAGACAAAGTTTTGCTTCTTCGGTTAAATATATTATAGCCACATCAATTCTGCAAGCATTCCAGAAAGAACGGGGTTGATTCCTCATTTGAAATATGACATTGATCCATTTTCAATAAATTTATATACAAAGTGAATGAGGATTTCTCCATGTATGACATCACAGATTATGCTAATTAGCTATACGCATGCCAATTCAAGGATGCCCAGCACAGGTGGAAATTATGAATTTGAAAATTCATAGCTTTTGAACGGATTATCCAATTTTGCTCAAATTTTCACAGTTTGTTCATCTGATTTTTCTTCATTTACTGACAGCACATTATTGTCTGATTGTCTGGGTGTAATTCCCCTTTAGATATCTTCTGCAATTCCAAGGAAAGTCGGTCGAAAGTGGGGAACCTTCTCGAACTCCTCTGATAGCTCGGTCGATCCAAAATCACTCAACAAACAAGAAAATCAGTTTACAGTCAAGACGATGATAGCTCGCTCGCGCGGGGCAACGCAATAATTCCATTCGATTTTCTCCTGAAAGCGAGGACGGGGAGTGAGGTGTTTGTTATATGAGAGGCAATACAAACCTTACTCTGTCAATCAATATGTGGGACTGAGCTAAGAAGTAAGTGTGCTGGAACCCTTCCAACAAGCATGGAATGTGCATGCACTGCTAGTACAGATACATTACAGAAGTATCCTATGTATGTTGTACTCAACTCTCATCTTGCCCTATTTAAACTATGGTATCCTTGCTTGGGGGAAGGCAACGAATGTCTATATTGATAAATTACTTAAAGTTCAAAAAAGGGCTATACGAATTATTTGTGGTGTGACAAGTCGGTCCCACACTGGTATTTTGTTCCTAGAAAATAAACTCTTAAGACTACCTGACATATATGATTTCCATCTTGGCTGCCTCATGTTCCAATATAATAAGAATGAACTGCCCCATGCTATTGCATCATTATTTGTAAGAAATAACCAGATTCATTCTTATAATACTCGACAAGCCTCCTCTTTCCACCTACCCTTGGTTAGGACTNAGCCATTTTGTGCCAGTACGTTTGCCAATTTAAGGAGTCCATGAGGGGTGTAAACCAAAACTTTGAATATAACCCTTTTGAATGAATTTTTCGATTTTGCTCAAATTTTTACAGTTTGTTCATCTTATTTTTCTTCATTTAATGATGGCAATTTTAATGTCCGAGTGTAGTTCCCCTTTAAATATATACTCTGCAATTCCAAGGAAAGTCGGTCGAAAGCGCGGAACCTTCTCGAACTCCTCTGATAGCTCGGTCGATCCAAAATCACTCAGCAAACAAGAAAATCAGTTTACAGTCAAGACGATGATAGCTCGCTCGCGCGGGGCAACGCAATAATTCCATTCGATTTTCTCCTGAAAGCAAGGACGGGGAGTGAGGTGTTTGTTATAAGAGGGGCCATGCAAACCCTCCTCTGTCAATCAATATGTGGGACTAAGCTAAGAAGTGAGTGTGCTGGAACCCATTCCAACAAGCATGGAATGTGCTAGTACAGATACATTACAGAAGTATAGTTGTGGGGTGTCGAAATTTCCCTGGGCATGGAATAAATGTAAACTTGTTTCCCTTCACATTTGGGCAAATGAGGGCCCAATATTACATATTTGATAGCCAAAAGGCACTATCAGTTACTGTACAAAGTGAGTGAAGCCAGTGACCTTTGGGCATTGTGCTGCTCCTTCACAAAAAGCTTACAGGAGCCTTCAAAAATGCCAAACTGTTTCTGGTCTAAAAAATGGCATTGGGAACAAAATTAGATTGTCGGGTAAAATGGCATGAAAAGAACTGATAAATACTACGGGAAATGTATGACCATTTGTTATGGCGTGCACCGTAAATCAGGCTGATCGAGACAATCACAAATTAAAATCTGGCTGGTTCCTGCATTGCAGGGTCGAGCCGCAGTTACGTCTTTCTGATGTTGACATTAAACGTCTCTCTTTTTCTTTAAATGAGCACATGACGTAAAACCTAAAAGTCTTCCCTTTATCACTCTCCCTCTCCATCTAGCTTTCTGTTATCACATTTTAGAGTTAATTGTTTGATCGAAATTTCATAAAATCAATTAATTTTTATTTCGTGGAAAGCGCACGCGTCATAGCGACTTTGCCATTAAACTTATTTAACAAATACAGGTGTAATTACAAGGAAACATTTCCTCTTACAAACAATTAAAGAAATAATTCATCCACTCAAGATTCAGATTCAGATACTTCTCTCAGTGTCTGTTTCAATAAACATCACTCTTCATCAGTCTTCCTCTGCCGTAATTGAATGATCTTATTATCAACGCAGTGCACTTAACAAACACATTTACGGCTACAATCACTCCGCCGCGCTACGCAAACTCAAACCCTTTTATCAATATAATTCCTTGGCATAGATTCAATCATTTAATTGAAGATATTGCCCCCATCTGAATATAAATTTAGGTCAGATAGTGTCACGTCAGTCAATATAACCAATGGATCGTCGCCGTCCGTGCTTGCTCCCTCCAAAGACGTAGAACGTCTTTTCTCCCTATAACGTGATACAGAACACTAAATATGGCGCTAATGCGACGAACGGTTCCACTTTCTAATCACGTGATGCAACATTACGTGACGTTCCGCTCTATAATGGCGACGAGGATTTTGTCTAGTTACTTTATCAATTCTACGAATTCTCGGCCCGTATGATTTTTTTTCTGAATCAACTCGAGATTATAATTTTATCCTTCGATACAACGAGGAAAGGGGTCATTTCGTCAACTGCAGATAGGAACAAAATAGAACACTAAACATTTTGAATGCGAAGTACAGAATTAGATGTTTTTCTCAAAATGTATTTTTATGAACGTCACAACTGCATTATCACGAAGGAAATACAAATACGTAATGAAATGGCGTTTCATAGTTGATTTTTCGAAAACAAGATAAAATCTATTTATGTAAAATGAAGTGTTTCGATAGATCCACAAGCCATCATGTAATGAATGGTGTGGACATAACAATCACAAGCCGGTTCCGATTTCAATAGCATAAGAAAGGAAATAAATTATTTTCATGTTGAAAACACACTCCGTATTATTTTCAATGTAACAAGTGCACTGGCCTCCTTATTGCTCGCAAATTTCCATGGTTTGACTTTATCTTGACTTTAAAAAGCTAAAGGTTCATGCAGAAACAAATTAGGAAAAAAAAAACAGATGACGCAAGAGAAGCGCTATAGACGCGGCCTACAACCACCTTTGTTCTTATCAGACGCATTACATATGAATAAATCAAACAAAGAAGAGAGAAAAAATATGTATGAATCCTTCTCCGGACAATTAGGATTACGTTGTCTCGTAAAAGATTCTATGTTTCCTTCTTCGTCGATGCCTTGCCCATAATCCCGGCACCTTTTATTAAAAACATCAATCATTTTTTCTCGTTCTTAAGCCCCGGTTACATAGGACCCCGGAAGCAACACGATTCACCCTGACTCGTTGTTCTGAGGCAGTTAACTATGAATTAACAAAGAGTCGGGGTGAATCGTGTTGCTTCCGGGGTCCTATGTGACCGGGCCTTTACTTTCGAACTGTGAGCAGAACGGTTAATCCATCTTGCATAAATTTTGATACAAAGCGTAGCAAGTGACCTAATTCTTCTATATTCACTCATCTCGCTCTATAATTTCGGGCAAAAATGTCTTAAAAGATTTAGATAATGGTGATAGAAATATTGGTAATGATATATAAAGAACATGCTGGTTTTAAAGGTATAGATTAGAAATAGTCATGATGCAGACATTTATACGTGTAATAACACGGTGCTTCACATGCAAAGATAAATTATATACAAAGTTGGAAAAACATTTTCGCACGTATTCTGGCATTTTGTATGCCAATAAATCGCAATTGCTAGGTAGTGCTAGGTGAATGGATCGCTAGCAGACATGGAGCGAGATGAAAGGAGTTTCCGGTGGTACTGTGTATGGAGTGTGAATTTGCATTCATTTTGCACGTGAGGCGGTGTGCGTGTTGAACAAAGCGACGCACGCCGCTATTTTTGTTTAGCTGTAATTGTTCCCTTATTGGGTCGAATTTATTCAAACTATGAACATGCTCTAACTTCCAATTAAAAAAAAACTGTATTATAGTTATATTTTACTGCAGCTGACAAAGTATATCTGAAGCGCCACTTCTCCCAAAACTGATCTATACATTTAATGATTATTACCAATGAAATTTGGGACGCGAAGTTTGTGCCCCCAGTTTACCCAAATTTCGTTAACCGAAACATGAACGCAAAATTCGCATCGTATGGTCGCTAAAATCTCGAGCTGGGGCATAAACTTAACTTAACTAATAGATAAAGCAGATTGACTAGGGTTTTTAAAAGTACCTTCTCGTCTTTTCGACCAAAGCTAGGCGCCGTTGCTAAATAAGACCCGATCTAGAGTGGCTGGTGTCCCGAATGTTGATACCAGATAAAGAACGCGGTTTTGCATTATATAAAGAATTAAGTGAGACTGGTTCATTTAATATTTGACTTTGATTTAAATATTTCTCGATTGTGATATACATTTGAGGGTAGCTTCCAACTATTTCCCATGGAATTTTTTGTTCACAATGGAACTATAATCAGATAAATGTTTTCGGCCTTCTGTTCCTCATCCACATCAGTATATCCATGCTGTGAAAGCGCTTTGTCAATTATCTAATCATTTACTAATCAAAAATTATTTCGAGACTGGGTGCTCACATACAAAACACATACGGGTGCACCCNATCTCTTTTAAATCGTTTCTTGAGAAGGATGAGTCAGACAGAGTCTTCAGAAATCACACATTTTCTTGGTATTGATCACTATACACATTTATTCAGGGGGACTGCGCAGCTCATCATGCCATTTGCAATAAGTAATAAACGTGACGCCTCTAAATATCATCTTAACATTCATCCATCGTATCTAAAAAAAAATCATCTTCAATTTTCGCAGAAACCATATGGGGACTTTAATGTAAAACTCAAACTCAGTTTCAGATGAAATGCATTATTTATTTCATCATACCTTATCTTTAATTTCCGTATTAACCATTTTGAGATTGTATATAAGATCTGTACTCAAACTCTATTTCAAATCAAATCCATCATTATGTGGGAGAGTCGTGGTGTAGTGGTTCGGACTCTCGCCTCTTAACTAGAGGGTCGATGGTTCGAATCTCTCCCAGGGCGTTAATTTCCTTCAGCAAAAAATTTACCCACATTGTGCTGCACTCAACCCAGGTGAGATAAATGGGTACCTGGCAGGAATCTTTATTCCTTGAAATGCCATGTGCGCTGGTGGCTGCCGGGCTAAAGCCAGGGTAATAAAATAATGCAAAGCGCCTTGAGCACTCAGCAATGAGAGTGGATACGTGCGCTATATAAATTGCATATATTATTATTATTATATTATTATTATTCCCATGAACTGTAACATATCTTTAATTCCCGTAATAACCATTTTGATATTTAAAGTAAATTCGAAGTCGAATTCTCTTTTATTTAAAGTTCATTTTAAATTTAAATTTTTTTAAATTCATCAATTTTTCATTTTCATCAATTAAATTCAATTTTTTTAAATTCATCACTTACAATACTAAAAGCTTTCATGTTGTCCTCAATCTATATCGATTTGCATCTCTTTGCCCCCTCGTACTCTGATTCAAATTAAACTTACCTGCTCTTCATTAAGATTCAACAATATCTGTGTAATCTTATTTATTATTTCAAATTACTTTATTTCTTAAAAGACAGGTGCGATCGTAAATTCAGGGCGCTTGCATAAATTATTTTTTTTCAGAATGGTAAAGATGAAAATTTAATTCCGCAAATTTATATGTCATCTAATAAATATCATCCCTCATTCCTCAACGCTCTCTCGATATGGATAAAAGGCAAAGATTATATTGAGTCGTTATCACACACCGTTTATTCACTTAAGTAATGCATCTGGCAGTAAAAGGCATTAGGTATTTTATTTCATTGACAATAAAATGTGAACAGTGTGTAGTATTCTATTTTCAGTTTAACTATATCGTAAATGTAGGCAAGAGACGACTATCACCATATGAAAACGTCATGCTGAAAATGAATCAGTATACTGTTGCAAGAATCGTTGTAACAATAAATTCATGAATATTATATCTGAACGCGCACTACTGTATACAGATAGCAGTGGAATGTAATGATCTGATGACATACGATTGTCTCTTGCAACAGACCCCTGGATAGTAATGCATCATAAAATATTGATTTAAATGAGGATGTCATCAACTGGGTGAACTTAAGAGGGGTACACAGTCTACTCTTTGTAGGCGGTAATAATAGCACGAAATAATCTATATCCGTAAGATTAAGTGGAGCGCCAATTCAATGCTCCTTTGTAATGCTATTCAAATCAGAACCGACTTTAATTGTGTCCGCACATTTCAATACACGGCGTATGGATATATTGTCCCATGACCCACTTTATTGTGTTTAATGGAATGTTGGGATTGTCGACGAAAAGTGTTTCTTGTTTTGTAACATAGCCTATTGGATAAAAGACAACTTAAGGTTTAATGACATGGAACTTGAAATTTATTGATCAATCGATGAATACTCACTAAATTCCCTCCGTATTATATGGCCTTGATATTCTAAAATCTTGATTACAAGGAAAATGACCGGAAATGCTCGAAAATGTTAATACATGACGTGCAAGGCTCTTTAATCATGACACACATACTTTTTAAAATCACATCGTACTCTGGTTTTTTTTTGTCAATGTATGATCACACACAGCACCTGTAGTCACGTAGTCATAAACACCATTCATATGTCAGTGTGTGTTTTACACAATTATATACTTCATTTTCAGTTAACTTGATGACGTCATTTTGTCCCAGTTTTTAATCACGTAACCGCGGGCTCCATTTAGGGTGTGGATTTGAAGTGGACTCAAGAATAAGTGTAAACCCTTTGGTGTTAGTCATGGGATCATTTTGACTTTCCAAGTGAGGCGCGTGGAAAGCCCCGGTCACATAGGGCCCCGGAAACAACACGATTCAACACGACTCTTTGTCCTGAGGCAGTTAACAGTGAATTAACAAAGAGTCGGGGTGAATCGTGTTGTTTCCGGGGCCCTATGTGACCGGGGCTTTCCACGCGCCTCACTGCTTCCGGGGTCCTATGTGACCGGGGCTTAAAACAATGCAGCATTAAGTTATCAATGACGTCAAAGTCCTGGAATATTAATATTTCTTTGAAATGACCCATCCATACGTTTCCATGAAGACATTGCTTTAAGGGGGAAAGGGTTTTGAGAAAAGAAGGTTCTGAAGGGGTATCACAAAAATGGAGAGAGGGGACCTTTGGGGGCACAAACTGCCAGAGTCAGAATTAAGAGGAGCCAAACTAAAATTAAAATGAAGGTTAAATTGACAAAGGGCGACAAATTTCAGCTGATAATTTTTTTTATATGGCAACCCATGCGAAGCGTAAAATTGGCTTTGAAGTGCTGAATTTCAGCTTCTGACTTTTGCTGTTTATGCTTCAAGTTTGCCGATCGAGCCCCAGGGTGGTCAGCGATTATTTTAATTAAAAACGCTCCAAGAGCGCACAGTAATCGCTGATCAAACGTCAGCACACTGTACGACCTGCGGCCTTGTGCGTCAAGGAAGCGTTGTTAATTTTCAAAACGCTGGACCGACGCAGACAAAAAAATGCAAATGTGTGAATCGGCCTTAAGAAAAAGAGCAAACTTCCAATCATCTTCGTAATACGCCTCAATCGTTTTACGACTCCCTCCTCAGCCGAAGTTTATTTCCAACACTTTTCATGACCATAAGCTCGCAGAAAACAGTTTATTTTTTTTTATCGAGCAATCAATACTTTGATGGGGAAATTATATTATCATGATTATCAAATGATATACACAAAATAGAGCGCCCTGGCTGTCTTTCACCAACTCATTCTTAAGTTAAGAACGATGTTAAGAAAGGCTGGAGTATGTTCATGAGCGTAATACGCAAAATATTATGTATCGGTCAGCTCAGGAACTGATACCAGTCGATCTTAAAGTCGTTCTATAAGTCTTTCTTATCTTGGTAAAACACCGCCCAGTAATTATTATCCACCGTTCGCTTTCGTTGACAGAAAGATGAGTAGGGATGGATAGTGATCAAATGTTAATTAAAATGATTTACCTCATTCACCAGGCGTCTGTTTATGTTATTAGCTCTTGAAGATAAGATGTCAGAGTGTTTAATTTAACTTCTAAATGAGCTATAAAAAGAAAGCATGAACTTCTAAACTTTTGAAGGATGGCATCAGCATAGCGGTAGTCCGCTTTTTCTGTTGGGGTGGTTGAAAAGTCTGTGCAGTGAGAAACCTATTCATTTCTTACGTAAAAAGAAGCCAAAGTAAAATATCTAAACAATGAAACATTGTTAATTGACATAAAGTGAACGAAAAAGACAGCAAATTAATAATTACCAACAATGACGACTTCTGCTGATGCGCTATAGGCGGATCCAAAGCAACTATAAACTTATTTTGTTTGTCAAGAGAAAAATTAATGCCTCGATAAATAGGATGTTTAAGCCATTTGATTATTCATATTCATTTGAATTCATATTGAATGCCCATATTGTTTATGTCACTGAAATCCAACCTTCAGCCCCGCCCCCCCCAAAAAGAAATAAACCGCCTGTTGGTAAAGGATCCCTTTGCCAGCAGTTTAAACAAATGAGAGGGTTTTTGTCGCTTGTTGACAGTTTACCGCCGGAATGAAATTTAAAATCTTTTAGTTCATTTTTTGTTTGCTTGTCAAGCAATCGGCAGTCCAATTCGTCCAAATTTGAGCCCCTGCAAATAATTGTATTTACCATTTACATGCCATTTCCCTTGCCTTGTGTATCAATATCAATTTGAAATATTCCTTTTGATTCGCCATGCATACCGGTGTTAAGGCCCCGGTCACATAGAGGCCCGGAAGCAACACGATTCAACATGACTCCCTGTTAATTCACAGTTAACTGTCTCAGAAATAAAGGTTTGTGTTGAATCGTGTTGCTTCCAGGGCCCCAAGTGACTGGGGCTTGAGCTATTGCTAGCTGGATACAGCCACTGTGAGCAGAAGAGACAAAAGCCTATAGGACAAAGTACGAACAACCTTCATTCATGTAAGAAACAAGCACCTCTATTCAAGCATTAAAGTAGCTAGATGGACACAAAATAAATATCCATCCTCATTCTGTGGAATAAAATGTTGAACAATTATAAGAGTCGTACCTGGGATTTTCGTTTGTTATCATGAAGTTGTTTACTTTGTCCAAGCCCCTTCTCCCTCCTGCTCATAGTGAGTATTGCTGAAATCAATTTAACCCTTTGTTTGAGTCACTTTAGAATTGATTGTGGGTCATAAAAAATTCGGCAGATGAAAACCTGCACAGAGTGGATTCCCATCTTAAGGTCCACTCATACCTGTGTGTTTTTAACATGCGTCGGCCCAGCGTTTTTTTTTTAATAAAAAAGCTCCCTGCGGGTACAAAGACACAGGTCATACGGTTGACTGACGTTCGGCGTGAGCTCTTTAAGCGCAAGCCGAACGTCGGTCCACCGTCTGATCAGCGTATACTGTGCGCTCGGAAAACGCTGGGTCTACGTAGCGCGCTAAAATCGCAAAGGTGTGAGTCCGCCTTAAGATGTACATCTATTTTCACATAATGGATATTCTTCGAGCACAACCTCTCTGTCTCTTTCTGTTTTTTCTTCTTTCCCTCTCTTTCTATTATATCAGTCTCATGTTGTTTTGAATACGGGATATGTTGTATATCGGTGTATATCGAGATAGGTCCGAAGAAAGATAAGTGGCAATGGACAAATCAAGAACATCACTTTCAGGTAGAAACATTTTTGTTTAATATGGTAACGTGAATATTCAGTAGATGCATGAGCGGAAAACAGTTTCAACGAACTCGAAATGTTCTGGAAAAGACATGGGGAAACGTTTATAAAGCTTTTTTGATCCGTGTGGGAACAAACCCACTCAGTTCAACTTTATCGAGTAGTTACAGGCTGGCGTGTAACTTATTGTACCTCGCCCAAGCTCTTGTCTTGTCTACGTAAAGACACCATGGCAAAAAAATGAACTCCGGAAATATTTTGTTTAAAGTGTTCGTAATTTTTTTAAGACATAGAGCATATTTACATCTCTCTTAAAAATATTATGAAGGTTATATTTGAATTTTTATGGACTTTTGATGAAAAAAAAATGGCAAACTCTCTAATTCAATACCGTTACCCATATTCTTCAATAACTTGGGGCCGTCCATATGGCCAAGATAACGTTTTCATCAATCATTCATTATGGACAAAAATGTTGCTCAAAGTGTATTTACGTTACCCTGGATATCACCCCAGGGAAATTTCCCCACCAGTAACATACATTTTTGTCTGTTGTCAACAATTTGTCAATTTCTTAACACTATAAACACCGATAAGTATAGATGTATTCTACTGCTCTGGGATTGCAGAAACAACACAAAAGCAACAAAATTATACTGAAACTCAAATATCTCTTAATTCAACTTTTGAACCCTTTTAATTCCTCGATTTCCAATGACAAATAAAGAATTAAAAGGAAAAAATCGATCTGTGTTATTTCAGCAAAAGCAGCAAGTCCTTTAGTAACCTTATACTTCGTTTCCCCCTAAAACCAGCACACAGCTGAAGGTTTTTCATCTCTCCACGTAATCCCAAGGCGAAGCCGAGTGTAACCCGAGAAAGATAACTCGATATTTAAAGGAAAAGAGGACACTACCCCCTTTCCCGGTAAAACCCCTCATCGATCGACTAAACGCATTTTATTGAATTGAGACCGTGTTTTAACACTGTTTTACCATTTCCCGATGGCGATCTTTCCTCGAATAAGTGATGAGCAAAACATCAACCTAGAATGTTACTTCGCAAACTTCTGTCATCAGGTATACTTGAAATATAGTAAAAACATGATTAATTACTCAAGGAACAAAGAAGTGGCAGTTAAATCATTAAATCAATCCATCATGAACTAAAAACTTTTGCTTTCATAAAAAAAAAGGATCTGGAAATGGTAGGAATTATCCTTGAAACACATGAATAGAAATATTTTGCATCAGTCAATAAAATATATCTAAGTTAGAATTCTGTAATAGGGTGCCATTTCTAAAAATATATCATCTTAGTTTTAAAAATGTTCATAGACCAAGCAAATTTTCATTGACAGAATCTAAAGTAGGCCTACAATAGAATAAAGTACATTTTACCTACGGTAAAACAATAATTGACACAGAAATAGGGTCAAGATACACGAATGCGTCCACGTAAAAAGACAATTTTCAGTTCCCATTATCATTTTATAGTATATATTTAAGAATGCACATTCGGATTCTAATATATGTCGCTGTTTCAAAGCCAAATAAAATAAGCAGTTTGATTTTTATACAAAAAAAAATATATATATATACCATTGCCATGGTGAAACGGTGATTTGCAAATCGAATTCATAAATAGAGAGATTGTATGTGAGCCGGTCTTATCGGCGTCTTGCGGTTTCTAATAGCTTTATTTCTCCCAATAAGTTTACATGGGATGAAAATAAGGCTGTCAAAAACCTTCAAAATTTTGAATGCTATTAATTCCATCATACAAAAAGGACCTCTCAATCATGATTTACGCTTTGAAAATGATCAAGTGCGGACCCAGATGTGTAATCTTGATTAAAATATCGGACTATGCAGTGTCGCTTCTTCGCAGTTTTCATTCGTGAATTGGAATTACAAGCATTGTATAACATTGTTTTCATTAAAAAAAAAAACTCAATTGCCCGATACTAAATGCTAGCTGAATGGTTGATGGTGTACATAAAGTAAGCTATGAAAATATTAGGCTTCGAAATAAACGTTTATTGCTAAAGAAAAGACTCAAATTAAAAGTGTAACCTACATACGGACAATATGCAGGAATAATGCGCTCGTTGTACACCTTATTTCAATTTTCATAGATATCTTAATACTGCTTTTACAACTTCCTTTATTTTTTTGCATTTTTCTTTTTCATCAATCTGAATGTATATTTGTTTTTCATTTGTTTACTGTATGTTTTCTTGGAAGAATCAGGGAAAAAACAATGATAACAAAACATTCATGAAAAAAAGCAAACAAGAACAATAGAATAAAAGGTGTGACAAAAATATATTTAATAATCATACGTTACAAGGAAACACTCGGGGGTATTCCGCAAATATCATGGGTCAGACAGCTTGATTTGATATTTCGAAAATAACAAAATCCTTATTGGGTAACTGCGTTTTTAAGTTTTCAAAACATATTTTCAAAACATAATGGCAGATCACTTTTGAAAAACATGTGAAGGACACATTTCTCTCTGCTCTTTGCAGAGTTAAAAATAAAAATCACGTGGGAGAAATAAAGACAAAAACAAATCTCTCAAAGTCAGAACACAAATTGATACGTGACAAGAACGATATGAAAGAGAGAACACATACAATCTTAAAACGTTGGGCAACTCTGGGCAACGTACTGTCCACATAACTATTGTACACATTTTTATACGATCTCTGTGTAAAAAAAAATACTTCCAACTTTATGGTCGAATTTTGCAATAAGCATAATACATGTAAGTTGGACGTATTTCATTCAAAGGCTATGTGAACCGCATGTTGCCACTTTCAAAAAGTGTGTGAATGGGTTGAGAAGTGCGTTTTGCATAAATACGTGTATGTGTATGTGTGCGTGCCTGGAGAGCGTGTGTAAGGACATATGCAGGTGTATGTGCGTGTGCGTGTGTGGCTATAAATGCAAAGAATAATGCACGTGCGTCGATGACAAGTGTTTGAAAGTGTGTGCGTGTGCGTGTGCGTGTGGAACGTGACTGGTAGCTTATGCGGGTGTATGCATGTGTATATATTTATGTCCATGTGTGTGTGTGTGTGTGTGTGTGTGTGTGTGCTGTGAATGCAGAAGACACTATGTGTGTGTGCGTGAAGTACTTGTGAGTGTATGTATATGCGTATATGTAAATGTGGATCATCATGTGTGTGTGTGTGTGTGTGTGTGTGTGTGGGTTTGCGTGCCTGATTCGGTCAAAGTGCGAAAAATGCACGCGATTGTAGACTGTACTCAAACATAGTGATGGCCAATGTATGTGAGTGTGCGTGTATATGGGGAGCGTGGGGAGCCCTAGGAGACCTTGATGTGTATTTGAGAAACTGTGGGCAGATGATGTTCGAATCGATAACGCAGAGGTGATGCCATGTACTTTTGGAACATGAGATGTCCGCAAACAAGAACATTCTGATATGTTATCTCTCTGTAGTCAACACAATAATGTAAANTCAAAGGCTATGTGAACCGCATGTTGCCACTTTCAAAAAGTGTGTGAATGGGTTGAGAAGTGCGTTTTGCATAAATACGTGTGTGTGTATGTGTGCGTCCTGGATAACGTGTGTAATGGCATATGCAGGTGTATGTGCGTGTGTGTATGTGGCTATAAATGCAAAGAATAATGCACGTGCGTCGATGACAAGTGTTGTATGTGTGCGTGTGCGTGTGGAACGTGACTGGTAGCTTATGCGGGTGTATGCATGTGTATATATTTATGTCCATGTGTGTGTGTGTGTGTGTGTGCTGTGAATACAGAATACAATATGTGTGTGTGTGTGTGCGTGAGTGTACTCGTGAATGTATATGCGTATCTGTAAATGTGGATCATCATGTGTGTGTGTATGTGGGTGTGCGTGCCTGATTCGGTCAAAGTGCGAAAATACACCATTGCGGACTGTACTCAAACATAGTGATGGCCAATGTATGTGAGTGTGCGTGTATATGGGGAGCGTGGGGAGCCCTAGGAGACCTTGATGTGTATTTGAGAAACTGTGGGCAGATGATGTTCGAATCGATAACACAGAGGTGATGCCATGTACTTTTGGAACATGAGATGTCCGCAAACAAGAACATTCTGATATGTTATCTCTCTGTAGTCAACACAATAATGTAAAACATCCTAGCCATTCCTTTACATCAAATTTAACTTGACTTTCACGTTTCAATGTCAGTTCTTCAAAAAAAATCTGCAATTATGCTTTGGGCCTAACATATATTTTGGGGCGTATTCAATCATTTTTAATTTCTAAATCATTGGAACGTTCATTTATTCCCTTCATATTATAAAGTCTTTTTGTAATGGGTATGACCCCTTGAATGCTCAGAGGGCAAAATGCATTATAGATTTACATATGTACGATTGATACATTACTATTATTGATAACAATACTACTATTGCTATCATATCGTTGTTATTATGTATATCTTTTGTTTGATAACTACATTATTAATGTTGTTGCTATTTAATGCATTATTCATCTCCAGGCCATGGTGTAAAACAGTTGGAGCTGAATTAACAGTAGTTCCAATATTCTCAGTGATACTCCAAAGAAAAGCACTCACCATATCACACAACATATGTTTGGTATCACCAGGGAAATGGAATATCACTTACCACTTACTATCCACGTGGATGTAAATCTCATACGTTGACGGTGAACATGAGATGGAGATGTATGGTGGCTTCAAAGTACGTTCAATGATACGTCATGCTGTGCGCCATGAAGTTTACTTCCCGGGCCTTATTGCATTAGTTGCGTTTAGATGCAACATGGTATAGTAGCAGTACTAGTCGTATGAACATCAGTATAGTGGTAGTAGTAATAGTTCTAGTGGTAGTGGTAGTGGTAGAAGTAGTAGTCGTAGATGTAGTAAAAGTGGTGAGAGGTAGTAGTAGTAGTAGTAGTAGTAGTAAGTAGTAAGTAGTAGTACTAGTCGTAAATAGTAGTAGTAGTAGTAGTAGTAGTAGTAGTAGTAGTAGTGGTAGTAGTCGTAGTGATAGTGGTAGTGGTAGTGGTAGTGGTAGTGGTGGTAGTAGTGGTAGTAGTAATTATAGTGGTAGTGGTAGTAGCAGTAGTAGTAGTAGTGGTGGTAGTAGAAGTGGTAGTGGTACTGGTACTAGTAGTATATCAGTTTGAGTGGAAGTAGGAGGATTATCATCATCATTGTAAGTCTTACAATAAGGGAGACATTTCGTAAAATAAACAGCTGAAGAAACTAATATTCTCTATGATGCTCCAAGGAAACGAATTCATCGTATCACACAACATATGTTTGGTATCAACCAGGGAGATGAGATATCACTTACCACTTACTATCCACGTGGATGTAAAGCTCATACGTTGATGGCGAACATGAGACGTGTGGTGGCTTTGAAGTACGTTCAACAACAGGCTATGCATGTGCCAATTTGCACCATACATAAATGATGGGTAATAGTGCACCCATAACGACGTCAAATTGGCAAAATTTACACTGATTTGCCTATTTTTCCAAATCTTTAAAAACTAATAACTTTTTTATTACTCGTCTGATTTTCTTCAAACTTGTTTTGTTCTTAATTGAAATAATTCTTGACTTATCCCAACATGGATAAACACTGATTAACAGTGCTGTAACGAGAAGCTGTGAAGAAAATTCACAATAATTTTCGGGTAGGAATCGAACCCACGATCTCCTGATGACTAGACAGGTGTCTTACCACTAGACCACCGAGAGCTGGTGGTAGTGGTGGGCTCGATTCGTGTTATATATAGCAGCAGGTACTGCGTAAATATCAATTGAATGATTTTTGCGTTGGGTAGATAAATAATTGAAATAATTCTTGCCTTATCCTAAATCTGCTCACCAAATTTGTCTGCTCCTGTTAAAAATTGTTATTTTGGGGTAGACTGTTCTTTTACGGTCTTCATTCACAAAGCAAAAAAAAAAAAACGGGGAGGGAATTTAACACTGACTCTGTGTTCATATTGAACAACGAAATATTGTTCTGTCATTTCCTTGTGCTATCATTCTGTTTGAAATCTTGCCAACGTTTCTTTATATTTGCATATTAATTTTGTTCATATTAACCCCCTTTCAAATCAGTGTTTGACTACCATTTATCAATAACGGCGTAATGGCAAGTGTTGGTACAACAACAATTAGCCATTAAATTAATGGTAACGACGTTAATATTCACAATACTCTGGTGTTAGATGATATTTCCGCTCGATGGTTGGATGAAAAATTATCTGATTCCTTAGTAACTGTTCTAATTCACAACTCACATGTCCTGTTTTCAAGCGTACTTCATGGCAACCGTAGATGGGAATATAAGATGGAACGAGAATGTGATGGAGATGAGAGGGGCGATTGGGCAAGGTGAAGAATGGATGATAGGAAAGGGATCAAAGGATTCACTACTCACCCTGCTCACAGGACTTCATTTTAAGCGTACTTCCGAACAACCATAGATGGGAATATAAGATGGGATGGGAATGTGATGGGATGAGAGGAGCGATTGAGCAAGATGAAAAATGGATGAGAGTAATGGGATCAAAGGATTTGAGCAGTGTGAATATGGATTTCATGACATGTGATACAATCAAAGCTATATCGGGATACATCAGTTTATAGCTCTTCATTCATAGCAAAATGTGGCTTGAGCACCTAATCAGGGTGAAAAGTGCGCTATATAAGACACATGTATTAAAACAAGGTGGGAATTTAACACTGATAGTGTGTTCATATTGATGCATGCAGCGAAGTGTTTGTCTGTTGCATTTCAATTACTAGTATGGTATTCTGTTTGCAGTCTTAATACTGTTTTATCATTGTTTTTTTTTCATATGAAATTTAGAATATTAAACGATGGCTTTTATTTTAAAATAAGACTATTATTTATTATTTCATTAATTCAAGTCTTCAATAAAAATAGGGTATAAAGTCACAATAAACATAATGTTCTGGTAATTGTGTTTATAATGTATAGTTATGAAAAGGACTACAAACCATGTCCATGGCAATGTTCATACATGTATATATAGTATCCAATACATGTTTATATCATAAATCCAGATGGGGATTGCACCAAATCGGTGTAAAGACAAGTTGCCAGACATGTCTCAAATTCTACAGTGTGTCTCAATAAAAACGTAACACTTTTGAAACGGTTGGCAAATTGAGCATATATGGTTTTATGAAGAAATGTTGATATGTATAGAAAGCTGAAGGATTGACCTTTCTAATTATATGAAAAATTGGAAAAAAGAATCATGCTTCGATGAACAGTAATCCCTTAAGTTAGATGTATGAAAATGTGCCTGCGCAGGATTTTCCTTCCAATTTTGGACAAGTAAGCTACTTGTAGCTTACAAAAAGATGTAGCTTACAAAAAGATTTATCTGAGATATTCAGGATCGATGGATCAACAGGGTATTTTGATTAGATTGAATACCATTCCTTTTGCTCTGTTATTTATTAATTCCGGAAAACCACCTCCCCCACAAACACACAAACACGCACACACTTCCACTCCCATCGTATTGTAAAAAAAAGTTAAATCTTTTTATGTAAGATGCTCATGTTGTTTTTATTTTCTTCTTATTTACAACTGCTTTGTTCATCTTAAAATGAAAGATCTGACAAAAATAATCGTCCCGATAATCGATGGACATGTTATCCCTGCCCCTGATAGAGTTGCAAGGTATCGCCATGGCAGGAATGGACGGTTCCGACGTGTATGGTGGGTGCAAGATGGGGCACCTTGCCATTGCTGCAGAACACCTCACCCAGCTCTCCAGTGATCATATGAAGTTGAATGGCTTCCACGTTCACCTGATATGATGCCTCTCGACTTCTTCTTCGGGGGATGGCTCAAGATTAAGGTTTACACCACACCTCCCGACACGAGATTGATGTCCTTAATTCGTCAGGACAGAGCAACAATCAGGCCAGGAGAGATGACATGCTGAAATGGGCAAGATCGTGTATCGAGAGGAAAGGTGGACGTCGATCATTAATGTGAAAGACTTACCCTTACTCAATCGATTCTTTGAAAGCCGTGATATTCAGGCAAGAAATAAAAATAACCATGTGGACTATGGACTGATTACTTTTGTCAGATCCTTATTTCAAGATGAACAAAGCAGTTGTAAATAACAAAAAATAAAAGAAACATGAACATCTTTAAACATGAAAAAGACTTTTTTGTTATACCCGGTACAATGAGATGGGAGTGGAAGTGTGTGTGTGTGTGCGTTTCTGTGTGCGTTTGTGTGTGTGGGTGGGGAATGGGTGGTGATGCTTCGGGATTGATAAATATCAGAGAAAAGGAATGGTATTCACGGTATTTAAAATGCCCTGTTGTTTCATCGATCCTGAATATCTCATATCGACCTTATTGTAAGCTAAGCTATACAAGTAGCTTACCTCTCCAAAATTGAAAGGAAAAATCCTGCGCAGGCACATTTTCATACCTCTAACGTAAGTGAACACTGTTCATCGAAGCATGATTCTTTTTTCCAATTTTTCATCTCATAAGAAAGGTCGATCCTTCAGCTTTCTATACATATCCACATTTCTTCATAAAACTATATATGCTCAATTTGCCAACCATTTCAAAAGTGTTACATTTTTATTGAGACACACTGTATAGGCATGCAGAATCAATGATGATCATAGTTAGTGATAATTCAAGTATACCAACAAATGTTATAGAAGGAAAAACATTAAGACGGCATTTTGAGATTTTTTTTTAACGGCCGATATTACCTTAGGCATGAGGTGATGAACATAATAAAATCGTTAAAGCCCAAGTATAGTTTTGGTAAAAGCGAATATTTTTATCGCCAAATTTTGTCTTCAAATCTACCTAAAAAGAAAGATGATATCATGAACATGTTGTACAAAAGATTGTACGAAAAATTAACAAGTTTTGTAAAAGTTATAACCTAAAGTGTTGAAAATATTTTAGCGTCGTAGCCCCCGACGCGAATTCAATATTTTCTTTCTTAATAAAGGACAGCTTCTCATGAACAGAATTGGATAAAAATTTCAGAATTTATTCTTTATGTATTCCTTTCTAGCACGTTTTAATGAAATCTTGGAAATAATTTTCTATATGCCCGATAAGAAGCAAAATATTGTTATAACNAAGGGATATAAAAGTAATATACAATGACTTGATTCTCGGTACTGGCTAAAACTATTCGCACTCGTGAGCATCAGATAGTATCATCCTCCTTCGGGCCGTTGGCCCTCGGGAGTATGGTACTATCTGATATGCTCATTCGTGCGAATAGTTTTAACCAGAACTTCGAGAGCCATTGTATATTTCTATACCACTTACTATCCACGTGGATGTAAAGCTCATACGTTGACTGCGAAAATGAGATGGAGATGTGTGGTGGTTTCAAAGTACGTTCAACAACAGGCTATGCATGGGCCAATTTGCACCATAACACAAATGATGGGTAATAGTGAACCCATGACGAAATCAAATTGGCAACATGTCTAAAATTTCAACTGATTTGCCAATTTTTTCTAATCTTTAAAAATTCATAACTTTTTTATTACCCGTCTGATTTTCTTCACACTTGTTTTGTTCTCCTCACCAAATTTGTCTGCTCGTGTTAAAAATTATTATTTTGGGATGGACTGTTCTTTTACCGCCTTCATGCACAAAGCAAAACATGGGGTGGGAATGTAACACTGACCCTGTGTTCATATTGAACAACAAAATATTTTTCTGTCGTTTCCTTGTACTGTCATTCTGTTTAAAATCTTGCTAATGTTCCTCTATATCTGCATATTCATTTTGCTCACAAACCCCATTCAAATCAGTGCTTGACTACCATTAATGAATAAGGGCGTAATTGAAAGTGTGGTACAGCATCAATTAGCCATTGAATTGATGGTAACGACGTTTAATAGTTAACTATTTTGGTGTTGGATAATATTTCCACTTGATGGCTAGATGAAAATTTATCTGATTCCTAATGTAAGTAATTGTTCTCAATTTTTGCTTTTAAATTCACTACTCACATATCCAGTTTTCAAGCGTACTTAGGGCAACCATAGATGGGAATATAAAATGGGATGGGAATGTGACGAGGATGAGAGGGCCGATTGAGCAAGATGAAGAATGGATGAGAGAATAAAGGAGATCAAAGGATTCGCGACTCACATGACCTGTTTTCAAGCGTACTTCAGGGCAACCATAGATGTGAATATAAGATGGAATGGGAATGTGATGGGAATGAGTGGGGCGATTAAGCAAGATGAAGAATGGATGAGAGTAAGGATGGCATGTTTCTAAGCGTACTTCATGGCAACCATAGATGTGAATATAAGATGGAAAGGGAATGTGATGGGAATGAGAGCAAGATGAAGAATGGATAAGAGTAAGGAGATCAAAGGATTCACAACTCACATGACCCGTTTTCAAGCGTACTTCAGGGCAACCATATATGTGAATATAAGATGGAATGGGAATGTGACGAGGATGAGAGGGGCGATTGAGCAAGATGAGGAATGGATGAGAGTAATGGGATCAAAGGATTTGAGCAGTGTGAATATGGATTTCATGACATGTGATACAATCAAAGCTATATCGGGATACATCAGTTTATACGTCTTCATTCACAACAAAAATAGGGTGGGAATTTATCACTGACTCTGAGTGCATACTGATGCATGCAGCGAAGTGTTTTTCTGTAGTGTTTCTTGTATTATTAGTATTTTGTTTGCAGCCTTGCTATCGTCTTGCTATTCTTTTATATGATTCGCTAGTATGAATCCTATCAAAGTTTCGTCGTGATTAAGGGGGTTAATTTCCATGACCGCAGCTATTGAAACTTCAAGTTTAGGGATAAGTGTATACATGCTATATAGTTACATCAATAAATATCACAGAAGGAAAAAAAAACATTCAGACGACCCTTGCAGTTTTTTTTTAACGGCCGATATTTATTACCTTAGGTGATGAACATGATGAAATCGTCAAACATAACTGCTGGTGATTAGAGTCTAGAAACCCATTTTCGTGTAATTTTTTCCCAAAGATACAAGGTGATTTACGCCGCCTTAGGTAGATAGTACTGATTAGTCATACACCGTATCATAACGATAACAATATATTACCGCCTTTCATGATTGCTTTAAATTAGGATCACGATATTTTCACACCTGCGTCTAGATGTTGATCGGCAATATGGATTGAAAAACAACACCGAAATATGACGTCGAATGAACGTTGACAGGAAGGACGCCAAATAAAAGGGGAACGCACAGCATACAAAGACACCCACCAACACAAGCACACACACATACACGCTCACTCAATCACTCAATCATGTTCACGTTCGTAGGAAAAATATGCCGAGAATAATTGGGACAGAGAGAGGTAAAACAATACATTGTTGATTACGATTGCTTACAAAATGAACGGCATTCTATATAAAGAATTATCACTATTATTCTCTGGTCTTAATTATATATTTCTTTCATAATGTTTCACGATTGAAAGAAATATATACTGGAACATTTCTTTTTGTACAGAATTCTCATGTAAAAAAGGAAAACGATTTAATTGCATTATAATAGACGATCATCCTTAAATTTGGCAAAGAAAAGTAATCAAATGTTTCTAATTTAATAGTAAACTTTTTACAGACACGCAAAAAGCCTGGTCAGTTTTAATCATTGAAAGATCCAAGTGGCGCTTACTATTCTTTTAGCAAAAAAATAAATAAATTAAAAACGTGACGAGATTCTAGTATAAAAGCGAACGGAAAATAGCATAAACTGAATAGATCACTGGTCATATTAACCAAATCTAGTCACTTTTGACTTGAAAAAAGTGTGTCCTTTGATTCCTTTAACTAGTCAACCTGACTATGTTTTGTGTGTGTAGTAGACCCATGACCCGAGATGAACTTTCGTCCACTACTAAATTACGTCGCACCCACAGAACGTTCTGGGCGCACCTTGTCTATGAGAAAGCGGCATATGTGTCTTATTGTCGTGAGCTTTTTAAATTCTTGTTCAAATATAATAACTCGTCCTTATCGGCAATTAACACCTGATG
>BQKZ01003749.1:43537-53667 GCA_036244855.1 Temnopleurus reevesii
TTTTTTTTTTTTAACAGAAACTGGCTTAACGGTAGATCTAAACGGAACAAGCTGGAACAAAATTGGCATTTATACCCCAATTAGATCTACAGCGTTAAACTGCTTTTAAGAAAACAAGTTTAACAGAAGCTAGTTTAATGGCAGATCTAACCGGAACAAGCTGGAACGAAATTGGCATTAATACCCCGTTTAGATCCACAGCGTTAAACTGCTTTTAAGGAAACAAGTTTAACAGAAGCTAGTTTGACGGGTAATCTGAACGGTACAAGCATCACTCTCGATACTATTTTCTTGCGAAAAATGAAGAAAAATACGAGGCAAGAAAAGAATGAGAACGAGCAATGAAATAAGCTGTAAACATATTCGGACCCCTTTCTATACTCCTCTGTTTTGCAGGTTTGAAATATAATTTCCAACTAATTTCTCGTCTGCAGAGACAGTCTAATGAATTATGCATTAAATATAGCACTGATGAAAGCCCATGACAATACCAATATACAGGACAAGGATGCCGTTATTGATTAGAAATTACCTTTACATCATCACAAAATTGATTTCGTAAATTGAATATCAAATTATTTATCGAGCTAAAATGGTTGACTTTTTAATGCTTTGAGGTTGTTTTCTCCGTTTGGGGAATGTAGATGGAAATGACTTCCGGCTTGCTTCAAATGAAGAGGAGTGCATGGGAAGGAGTGAGAAAGAGAGGGGTGGAGAGATAGAGAAAGAGAGAAAAAAGGAGAAAGAGAAAGAGAGATGGATAGAGAGAGAGCAATAGAGAGATGGAGAGCGGGGGGAGGGGTGCTTAAATTGAAGTCCAACTTAAAAATCAAAGATGATTTTCTGATGATTTTCATTCCACTTTCATCCACCATATTTTTGTGATTTTTTAATTCCAAATTCTAAAGTCCAGTTGAAAATACGTTCTAGCACATGGAACGGAATATACATTTGCATTGTCCACATGGATGGCTCTATGGCATAAAGAATGTCATCAGTTCATACAAATTTGAACAATTAAACCTTGCACATTTCTGAAAAGAGATTTTCAAACAAATCTATACACCTCACAGATTCTGATTATCGGCAAAGTTCAAATTACCCACAACATACTGTCTCTGAGCAAATCTGAAGGCAGAAAAAAAAAAGAAATCCGGGGTTTTCCCATGCGGAATTTTCAAAATTACGATACTACCGAGTTAAATATTCATTGGCGACAAATCTGCTCAAAAGTTAAATCATATGGATTGAGAGTGTGGGTGAAGAATATGTGCGTTGGGGCAGGGGGGGGGGGGGACAGATGTTGTATGGAGAACTAAAAAATAGACAGGGGGTGAAAGGGTTAGAGAAAGTGGGCAAAGCATTTCCTAACAGACGTTGCCAAGGATACGAATCGTGTTGTACGCCACACATAGAAGAGGGAGATGAAACTATGCATGGATAGTGCTATATGTGTGCGTGTGGGCAGGGGTGGACAGATGTTGTATGGAGAAATATGAAATAGACAGAGATATGGAAAGGGTTATAGAGAGAGTGGGCAAAAGCATTTCATAAAAGACGTTACCAAGGGTACAAATCGTTCTGTACGCCAAAAATGGAAGAGGGAGATAAACCGATAAATATAACGGACTGAGGAGGTGGGGGAGAAGGCGAATTCTTTAACATGCGAGGAAAGTGGGAGAAAATATATGGAAGAGAAGTTTGGAGAGCGAGAGCTATAAGTAAGTAAAGAGACCTAATGGGACATGAGATTACACACCTTGCCTTAATGTCATCTCCATGACGTTTAATCGGCAACATCAAAGGGATATCCTCCCACTAATCCCAATGATTAAGGTCACTAATATATCAATCTTATTACCGCGGCGTTATTTTTGGTCTAGTTTGGGGTTAATTTCATCACGATATAACGAATATAATTTAAAAATGTTAAGGACAAAAATTCTCTCAAATGAACGTGGGTGCTGACATTTCGTTCAGCGTAATTCTTTTTCTATATAGGGCCATGGTTTGATTAAGGAAAACGACTGCATCGCAATCTACAATCATGCTTTAGTTCTAACTTTGTCTCCTTTTTTTTTCTGATTTGAGCCACTTCTTATGACAGCTTCTAATTTTCTCGACCTTATCAAAATTGTATGATTAAATTCAATTGTTTAGGCGATGATGAAAAACTATATTAAAGCATAATTAACAAATGGTTTGATCAAAGAACATAACAGAATCTCATCTGGAAAGACTATTTCTCTTGCAAAGCCCAAGTCACATAGAAGCCCCGATTCAACACGACTCAACACGACTCTATATGACTCAACTGGACAGACAATAACAAAGAATCGCGTTAAGTCGTGTTCAATCGGGCCTTCTGATCGGGGCTTAATATGCCTGCTGTCCAGCTATGTCATACTAGTGCATACGAAATTCCATCGACCTTGGGTGTCACTTAATTTTTCAGTATAATTATCTAGCAAATAGATCTCCTCTCGTTGAAAATTAAACAGATGATCGTAATTAATTGACCTGGCATCGATCTTCTCGACTAATTGAATGATTAATGCGCTCCTGTTGATGAATCAGAAGATGACCTATAGACCTGGATCACGACATATGGAATGATACACATCTGAGCTACTACACTGTATAAAAACCCTGGTGTTAAATTTAACACCAGCCGGAATCAATATAGGTCCACACCAGAAGAGTGTTAGAATAACACTTGTTGGAATCAGTTTAATATATTTAATCACCTACTGGTGTTGCTTATAAGTTTTGAGAAACACCAGTCGGTATTTAGATATATTGATTTGAATCCAAACAGGTGTTGTTTTAACACTTTTCTAGTGTGGACCGATATTGATTCCGGCTGATGTTACATTTAACACCAGCCTTTTTGCAGTGTAGGTTTTCGACCAATGAGTGATAAGAGGAATTTTTCAGTGAATTTCAAACTTTCGCCAGCAAACACTTTAATCATTAAATCATGTAGAACTGCATATACAAAGTGTGAGGTAAAATTGGAGAAAATTTGTTCGGTGGGGAAAGCAGTGTGCTTGCTTAAAAAATTATCATACTGAATGAAATCCATGTCAGCACAATCCGAACAGTCAAAGTCAAATTATTTTTCTGTGCCGGTGGGGGTGGGATTAAATAAAGGGAAACGGTAACGCATATTCTTCTGTTGTGAACAGAAAATTTCAGCCGTACACATTTAGCAATAGGCGGGTTTACTTATATATTCACATTTATGTGCTTTTCTTGCCACTGAACGTAGTTACGTGGTATTCCTTCAACCGTTTGATAACAATAAGACTATGTATACTTGAAATCCAGTTTGCATACATTACTTGTTGCTATGTCGGGCAAGCCTCGGGCAAGCATTAGGGTTGTCAAGAACAACCTTTGTGTTAAAGGTATGCATAAAATTTGCATCTAGTATAAAAGTAAACCCGCCTATTTGCTAAACAATTTGAACTTCTTGCCAATTCGACCTTGTGTAATCTGCTCAAGCCCCAGTCACATAGGACCCCGGAAGCAACACGATTCAACACGACTCTTTGTTCTTTTCTAAATGTGAGTCCCCACACCAAATAATAAATATATCTCATATCTAGGGTAGATGTGAACTTGTCAAGTTCTAACAAACTAATCTCCTAGCGGAGCCGTTTTAAGGCGGCACACTGTGCTTAATTTACCCCACTGTGGAACCTCCCCCCCCCCCCTGCTCAAATGGGACGATTGCGGCAAGATGCCGTTTGTATGCTGGGATTTGAACACTCTTGTTGAAACGAAAGAGCCCAAAATTCCACGCTGTCATAAGGTAACGAACATTTAAAGGGACATTCAGGCATTCACTCAACTTTATAAACGAATTCTCGTTTGAACTAGACAGACAGATCATTTATCAGCAGTGCTCCGATTCATCCCACGAGTCACGTGACCCCTCCTTGTCAATAGAGACATCATCCGTAAAGCCTACCTCGTAATTGGAATTCTCAACACGAATACACGCCGCGTGTCCAGTTGAGGATTGTGCGTTCTGATATCACCCATCTCTGCATATTCTCTTACACTGAATACACAGGGACTGTATAGCACTCAACCACAGAGTCCTTGCATATCCCTCTGAACAGCTATACCTCTCTGATCGCTCTACACACAGGGGGTATAGCTGATCAGATAGGTACGTAAGGACTCTTTGGTTGAGTGTTATAGACCAATAGGCGGGTTTACTTATATATTCAAATTTATGTGCGTTTATCGTCCATACATCAGTTGATAACGATAAAACTACAATACTCGGAACCCAGTTTACATACATTACTTGTTGCTATGTCGGGCAAGCCTCGGGCAAGCTTTGGGTTGTCAAGAACAACCTTTGTGTTAAAGATATGCATACAATTTATCTATTAGTAAACCCGCCTATTCGGTTTAGGTGTTAATTTTTATGCTAATTTCTAAATGGGGGCCTTCAGCTATGTTTGTCTTCTAGACTATCTCCACACTGCAACACACCTGGCTCAGAACTCAACTTATTGAATAGTTATGTACTTTTGTTCATCTATGGAAGCCCCCCCCCTCCCATTTAGTGGCCACCTTTTCGTACAGTGCTGAGAAGTATTACAGTCCCTGTGTATTCAGTGTATAAGAGATGGGTGATATCAGAACACACAGTCGTCAACTGGACTAATACACACCGCATGTCGTGCACGAACATTGATCATGTTGATGATCCCGCTGCTCTCCCCTAGGATTCAAGCGACAGTTGTTTTTAGCTTACAAAAGCAAAACGAAAAAAAAAATTGGAAAGGGCACATCCTATAAATAAGTGTCTAAAATTAACCCGGTAACTTGTACGAGAGATAGAATAAGAGTTGATTTACCATACCTAAGCGAGCAAACTGGTGAGGGGAAGGGGGGGGGGCTTTGGGGCTCGAGTATTCGGGTCAGGGCTATAGAGACTGCCAGATTTTGCGTTAAAAAAAGACGACAAAAATTGCGATAGGGGGCGGTACCTCTCGTCATAAAATTATGAATTCTGGGATGTTCTGGAACGTATTCCCCATGCAGGCTGCTTACTTTTCATGCTTGTGTAATTAAGCAATTTATCTCTAAGACCATTCTCCAATATGCCTCACATTTGTTATTTTAAATGAATTAAATGAATGTCCGGAAATTCGTTGACAAAACGGTCTAATTTTCTATATAAACAGAAAACCATTTAGCTTGTTGGTTGGATAACAGACCATTATTTGCCCTGATTGCAAAAGAGTTGAACACAAATGGTTTACAAATATTTGTATACAACGATACCCCCCCCCCTCCCAATTCCTCAAAATCTTTCAAATTCTCGTTTTGATAAGCCCCCATACTTTTATGATTAGATGGTAGAACGTCACACCCCCTAAAATATTGTGTTTTTCGACATTTCTGGACGGTGGTTTATGAACGGTAGAAAATCTGGGCATTAAATGGCAAGAGCGCCACTGATCTGCACATCTTTAAACACGCACATCAGATGCGCACTCGTTTTCTGTCGTCCACACGCCATCGTCCACCGATTTCGAAAACCCACTAATATCTAAGTCTTCTATAGGGGTCTATAACTCATCAATATTAGCAGTCCTCTTTCCACGCGTAAACATCCGAGAGGTGATAGGTCTAAATAAGTTGATATTAAAAAATATCATCTCCTCCACNATATCATATCAACTCCAACGGTAGCCCAACATGCGCAATATCATGTGAGGTAAATCACTCTGATATCATATTCCATCATGCATGATCTGATCAGAAACACCTGTTAATGTCATCACCATGTATTTCATCATTCCTGATTTGATAAATATTATTAATAAATGACGTATTCAAGTTCACACGCTGTCACTTTCTGTATAAACTATCGGGGTATCATGCATGCTATTTCTGTTTCAGCCTTGATAATTATTGAGCATGATTTATCATCACAATATCAATAATTTTACTCATTTCAAATATATTGTACAAGTTTTGTCTGTTTAAAAGTCAATCTATTCTTATTTAATTTTCTTTTAGGATAATAATACAACGCATGAAGCATTGACCTGTTTTTCTTATTGTTTATTTTTTATTTTTGTTTAGGTGCAATATCGCGTTCCCCCAAGTCCCTTTCTTCAGATTTCCTTTCTTGTTTCCGATTTGTATGTCGTCTGCCTTTTATGTAAACTTTCATGCGATCAAAACAATTGTGATCTATAAGCATACTATTCATTTTGACTATCAACAAAATTCACGCATATAAGATTGGGACCTTAAAGGAATCATACAATGACTGAAGGCCCCAGTCTCATAGAAGCCCGGAAGCAACACGATTGAACATGAATCGCTGTTCAGTCCATAGTTAGCTGCCTCCAGAAAAGGAGTCGTGTTGAATCGTGTTGCTTCCGGGACCCTTTGTGACTGTGCTTTACATAACACAGTGTCCGATTGTTTAAGGCTGTTAAAGAATACAATATTGCACATTTTCAATATACTGCACTCTTTCTGTACCTTTTTTTTTTGCTGAACGTGTACATCAAAATGGTGCAATATTGCACCTTTCCGAATTTTGCCGCAGATTTCATTTTCCGAAGGTTTGCACCTTTTGCATGAGAGAACATGGACAGAGTGATATCAACACATGGTATAAATCGGTCATATGTGGTTCAGTGGTAGAGCGTCTGCCCCATGAACGGAAGGTCGTGGGTTCGATCCCCGGCCGAGTCATACCAAAGACTTTAAAAAAATGGGACCATCTGCCCTCTTGCCAGGCGCTCGGCATTTAAGAAAGGAGAAGGGTAATAATAACTTTATGTAATGCAGGGCCCGCTGGAAGAGCAGCTAACTTACAGAATGTGGCTACCCTGGGTAAATAAGACATTATTATTATTCTATGTAATTCACTATACAGGCAAACATGACAAGTTTCAAAATCAATTTCAATACTCCCGAGTGATTGAGAGGACTTGTATTTATAACAGCGAACCACTTCACATAGTATACTCCTAAACAATCCCAAATTAATTACCAATCCGCAGTATCTTAAGGCCGACTCACACCATAGTGTTTTAGCCTATACTATACGTCGGCCCAGCATTTTTTTAGACAAAAAAATGCTCCCCGAGCGCACAGTATGCTAACATGCGCACACCCAGAATTTTGATACCCCGGGTGCTGAGCACAAATTTGGCGCCCCTCTCCCGGTTGAGCTGACAAGAAAAAAAAAAGATCATCTTAAATTTTGCGCCCCTATGTAATCAATTTGGCGCCCCGTATTCAACGATTTGGCGCCCCTTCTAAGCAATTTTAAGGCCTTTTTTTATATCGAATTTCGGCGCCCCCTAGCTCTGACTCTGACACTCAAGGAACTTACGCCGAACGTCAGTCCACCGTATAACCTGCGTCTTTGTGCGTCCAGGGAGCGTTTAATTTTACAAAAACGCTGGGGCGACGCAAGCTAGAAAGGCAAAGGTGTGAGTCTGCCTTTACGACCATCATCTCAAGAATATGCTTGATTTACTTTTAAGTCTTCTACAATGTAGAGTGCTCTGGCGATGGACCGTTCATTAATTTTCTTTACAATCTTCAGCATTTGTTTGGATAGAGTCACTGTGAGGAGTGTCAAGAGAGATTGGGATAGATGGAGTATGACGAATAGATGCTGAAAGAAGAGAAGAAGGAGAAAAATAAGAAGAATAACAACAAGGAGGAGGAAAACAGGAAGAAATAGAGGAGGATGAGGAAATAGGACAAGAAGAGTAAGAAGTACAAGAAGAAAATACAGAAATGGAAATGAATGATACCAAGAGGAGGAAACGAAGAGAAAATTATATATATAATTTATATATATAAATTTAAAAAAAAAAGATATGTGTGTGTGCGTGTGTGTTTGTGATGGTGGGTGTATGGGTGTGCGAATGTGTGTATGTATGTGTGTTTGGTGTGTGTATTATATGTGTACATAGTGTGTTGTGTGTGTTGTGTGTTTGGGGTGGGTGTATATGTGTGGATTTATTTCCGTGTATGGGCATATTTTCTGGTGTGGTGGTGGGTACAATTATATGAGTGTGTGAAGAAAGGGTGGGTAGAAAGGTTTAAAAAGCGAGGCAAGTTAAAAATTAAAGGGAGGGGTAAGAGATGGTCAGTATTGAGAGAAAGGAAAAGAGTGGGGGAGTTGAAAGTTATGGAGAGGGAGAGAGAAAGATGAGGAGTGAACGATGTGGAGAGAGAGAAAGGGGGGGGGGAGGACAGAGAGATGGAAAACTGGCAAGATCAAATAATAAGAAGGAGAAAGTACTGAACAAGAGGGGGGATGTGATTCCAGGAAGATGGAGAAATGTGAGATAAATCGAGGAGATCAAGTTCGCGAGGAATGGAAAGGTGTCGCGAGAAAGCGGTGCCGACACTGAAAGCAATTTAGGACTTACAGTGCAAATAAATATGCCATAACTAAACACGACTCTATATTTGGCGCCACATCCGTAATAAGACAGATGCCAATGTTAGGTTATGAGGTGTGATTTATTCTAAATGGGGATTTATAACGCCGTCGATCTTGTGCGTAGTTTAGGCCCCGGTCACATAGGGCCCCGGAAGCAACACGATTCAACACGACTCTTTGTTCTCAGGCAGTTAACTGTGAATTAACAAAGAGTCTGGTTTAATGGTGTTGTTTGCGGGCCTCTATGTGACCGGGGCCCTAACGAAATGGCATATCCCCAGTGCACAAGAAGATGGTCTATTAAAAGGTTGATGTATGATCAATGTTTTGCCATTCCACGTTTTTAGGAAAAATATATTGCCTATTATCAGGTTATGAAACTTGAAAGCCGACATCATCTTGCGGTTATTCTACCTTTCTAAAAAGATCAATTTTGTTCCTTTCACTTCAAAAGTTGAGAACATTCTAACATGAACGAGTCAAATACGATTGCTATCAGCTTATTGTAATCTGTTGACCCTCGCTCACCTCGTCATAGATTATCAGAGAGGGAGAGAAAGAGGAGGAGAGAGAGAAGGAGAGAGAAAGGGACCGAAATTAGGTTTTATTGTATTCATGATTCAAAAGTGATTATAATAAATATATGCACTTTATATAGCGCACGTACCCACTCTCGCTGCTGAGTGCATGCTCATGGCGCTTTAGACTATTATTATCATGACTTTAGCCCGGCAGCCACCAGCGCACTAGGCATTTCAAGGAATAGATATCCCTGCCAGGTACCCATTCACTTCACCTGGGTTGAGTGCAGCACACTGTGGATGAATTTCTTGCTGAAGGAAATTGACGCCATGGGTGGGATTCGAACCTACGACCCTCTGGTTGAAAGGCGAGAGTCACGACCACTACACCACGGCGCCTCCATAATAAATAAAATATACATGATGCAGAGAAAAAAATCAAAATGGTCATGTGTCATATCACTATCTAATTAAGATGTGGATAGATTATGCACGCACCAAATCATTATAAAACCCGGGACCCGACCAACTACAGCTCATCTGAGCAAATTTCGCGCCCCCTCTTACCTCAAATTTTCAACCCCTGCTGCACCTAGTGGCCCGTATTCACAAAGGCGGCCTAACTTAAGCTCCTGCCTAAATCCCCGCCTAACTACGAAAAATCGGGTGCTAAATTCAACCGAGGCTTAAGTCGCCGTTTTTGGTATTCACAAAGGTGGCCTAAGTGTTAAACCTGGCTTAAATCCCCTAAGCTCTGGCTTAAAGTTAGGCCACTCAGAGGGGTGGTTTAAATCCCCGCCTAACTCAACGCACCAGCTGATAGTGCGAAATCCGTGCAACTTTCTGTCAGACGGGAGTGCAAAACTTGCCGAACTTTCGTGATTTAGAAGATTCTAGAGCATTTTACACGGTGAGTTTTATTTTCATTTGAAAAGTCTAATTCCATGTTATTGTTAAATACCTAATTCCATACACAATCAGTCAAATTAGAGATTTTATTCATAGTTATTTGTCACTTTTTGCTGACAGTGTTTTTTGTCGGTCCCATTCACGAAATTTCATGTAGTGTTTTGCTTTGCTTTTTACATGTACAGTGTGCGAATTCGCGCTGGAAAATATGAAGATGGACCAAATAGCGATTGTATATTGTCAAC
>BQKZ01003750.1:7174-29048 GCA_036244855.1 Temnopleurus reevesii
CTAACGTTGCTCTCTGAGATCTCGAGGAGGATGCGAGTGAGACCGGACATTGCTTCCAGAGTGATGCTGTCCTCTGGATCATCTTTATCATCCATACCGGCCATCATGGAGGACAAGACAGTTGTGGAGTACTTTTGAACCTGAACAAATAGTACAAAGAAGAGATGTTTATTGAGATTATGAATGTTAGTCTAACTGAAAACTTACAGAGGAATACAAATATGAGTGGTGTAAAATTTCACCGAGGACAAATCTTCTTAGATATCAATACAATTATTTCAAATATTAAGACTTAATTCTTTAGCCCAGGGATGTTTTATATCAAAGCAAAGGGTCTAAATCACAATAATTTAATATGCAGATAAGTCAAATTTAACTCACAGAATAAAATCCCCCAAAAGGGTGCAATGAAATTGTGATTCGTTGCAAATTGAAAGGACAATTCTGATTAGCATATGTTCAGCAATTCTATCATCTTAAAAAAATGTGCATAGAACGTCAATCAACGTTACCTTGGATTTGAGCTATTTTGGGGGGATAAGTGATTTACCCGCTCATATGCGAGGCTTATAATGAGGCCCCTGACTCAGAGCTATCAACATGCAAACCCAGGATATTGTTCATTATATCCTTTTAAAGCAGCATCATCCCTCTTTTTCAACTCTGAAACATCTGAATTTTGTCTATATATAATTCAAATTACTGAATAACATTACTGACAAAATTACCTGTTCAGATCCCAGGCTTGCTATATTCCCAAGACCCCTGATGCAAAGTTTCCGCACTATAGCATTGCCGTCTACAAGCCGACCTAGGAGATTGTTCATGATGATCTCGACCTGCGTGATGTCACCTGCGCATCTCTGGTTGATCAGCTGAAAATATGAAATGAAAAAATAAATTAAATAAGAATAATAAGAGACACAAAGCTGGTATAGTAAAACTATATGAAACACATGTCATAAACAATCCAGGATTATAAGTTTACCAAAAGTAGTAAAGCCATAATTACTAGATTTATAAAATGGAGACATTGGAGAATCTTTGACGCGAATTCAGAAAGCAAGGTTTAACTTAACCCAAGTCTACGTCACTGTCCTTAAGTCTCTCTTGACCTAACTTTTGAATAGGCAAGGTCTAAATAACAATGGCTTAGTCCGAAGTTAAGTTAAACCCTGCTATGTTTCTGAGATTTATAAAAATCACATTAAAATTACAATTACAGTTACATCGTCTTTACACTTCCACTTTAAAAATATCAAGAAATAATAAACTTTTATGAATTGATTTTCATATCAAATGTCAAATTTTAAAAATTGAAGTGAAGAAATAAACTTTATATCTTGTGATATCTTTGCTTTGGGGATATATGAAGATAAAAATAGAAATGGTAATGTTTGTTGAGTAGAAACAAAAATTTCAGTAAATATTAAAAGGAATCTAATGATAATTTTCAGATTGGAGCAAACTTTACCCCCAACACATTTTGAGATAATGCCTCCAGCACCACCTTCACCCATGAATAAATAATATTTCTAAATATTACCAGCATTATTTACAGATAGTGCACAACAGAATTTGAATGATCGTATTGTAAAATAACAAAAAAGGACAAGGGGAGAGTACTCTATTTAACCTACCTCAGCCAGAAAAGCAGTAGTAACAATCCTCTGGGTATCAAACAGACCGTTAAGATTGCAAGAGTGCTCTGATAATACAAAGAATATAGTATTTGTCGAGCTTTTACGGTGGCATGGGCATAAAAAGACAAGGGAAGAGTACTCTATTTAACTTACCTCAGCTAGAAAAGCAGTAGTTACAATCCTCTGGGTATCGAAGAGGCTGTTGAGATTGGGAGAGAGAGCTCCGATGATGCGGGGAATATAATTACTTCTATATTCTGCTACGGCTCTATAAGAAATAACAAAAATGAATATGACTTTTCAAAGGCACAATAATGCAAGGAATACTTTTCAAAGCAGTACAAACATTACCCCAAAAGTATCATATGGACTGTCAAGATTGAAAGAAAGAGCACTGATGATACAATGGATACACATGTTAACGGGAGGAAAAATGGGCAATTATCCATACATGATAAACGCTGTACAAGCATTGTTTTCCCAAACCGGAAGTCACTCTCCTATGCCCAACACATCGATTTCATTGGTACTGTGGGATGTGGTTTGATACAGCATATTGTCAATGGCAAGGATGACTTAATAAACAGTAAATGAAATTTACAGTCACCATACAATTACACAATTACAACAACAAGAGGAGGCGCACTATGAAATGCAATAGGAAAGGGAAACATCAAAACAAACCTTCCAAGTATTTGTACCCCATCCTCATACTCGTCTTCGTCCTGTAGTTTTGTCCACACTCCTTCTTTACTCAAGAATTCCATCAGGTCAGCAGAGTTGGGTCCTCTGGCTAGCAGTCCCTTCATGGCCTCCGTTGCCAAGCTGTTGAATAAAACATAAGAATAAGTACATCAAATGAAAACCCCTCAGGAATGGAAAGGCAAAACTGTTTGAGGGAATGAAATCAAGTTCAAAACAAGAGAGACATGAGAGAGAGGGAGAGAGTTTATACCGCCATTGATTCTAACCGTCATTATGATTATCATCATCATCATCATCATCATCATCCTTAACATTATCTTCAACTTTATACTCAACATTTTCATCATCATTGTTATAATTGTTATATGGATTATCACCAACATTATAATCATTCCCATTAGTATTAACATCAAAATCATTATCATCATCCACTAATATAATTTTTATCTCTATCATAATCATTCTCGTCATCAAAATCATTACCATTATTACTTACATGTATAACCATCACTATCACTATCAATCTCACCATGGTCATCATTATTTATCATCATCATCAAATCATCATTCTCATCATTATCATCATTACCATCACCATCACCATCACCATCACCATCATCATCATCATCATCATCTTCATCATCATCATCATAATTCCTCATGGCCTTCATCATCAGGTTCATCACCACCCCATCACCTACCCCATTATCAAAAATTGTTATATCAATATCTCCATGAAGTACATGTAACGGAAATAGGAGGCGATATATTCCATCTTTACTGCAACATGCAAGACGAAACAATAATTCCACTCACAAGCTAGGGCAGATGACAGCAAGGGCCTTGTTGAAAGCCTTAACATCTGTAACATTGACTAGATCCTGCTGCTGGATCTGATCAGGTTTTAGGGACGGAGACTTCACTTTACCGACGCAAGAACCGATGTACACCAGGAGAGATGAAAAGAGTCTTGGGAAGTTATCAGAGACCACATCTTCTGAATCGTCGACTTGGAATGTTTCTGTAAGTGCAGATACAACCTGAAAGAAGAAATTAAATATTTGATGAACAGAGCTGAAATTCAATTTGCATTGTAGTACAGATTGTAATTGATAGATAAAATATTAGATTGGACCCCCAAGACAATATACCAGAAGAAAAGGCAGACCAAGCCTGAGGCAGACATAGAAGAAGATGGCTTGTCGATCTCAAGGAATACACTGGTGTCACATGAAAAACACTGGCACAAGGTAGAAAGAGATGGACCATTGATGAGGAAGCCTTCCTTCAAAAGTGGAGCAAAGAAGGCTAGATAGAGACAGATTATACACCTTTGGCGAGGAGAAAAGTCTTGGGAAGTTATCAGAGTCCACATCTTCTGAATCGTCGACTTGGAATGTTTCTCTAAAAGCAGATACAACCTGAAGGAAGAAATGGTAGATGAAGAGAGCAGAAATTCAATCTGTAATGGATAACAGATTATTATTGACGAATGAAATAACAGATTGGATCCCGAGACAACATTTCTGAGTTACATGTACCTACTTTAGAATGTTGTTGTCAATCATTGTAGATACAACCTCAGACCTGAAGGACGAGGTAAAAACAAGAGATGAAGACACCTGAAGACAAATTGAAACATTACAACTGTTTGTTTTGTAAATGCAATCATGCAAAAATGTTGCAAGGACAGCTCTCCAGGGAGCACGCAAACTTTCTTGGGTGCCACAGCATGAGGCATCACAGCAAGAGGCATTGGCAGCCATGGTTTTTTCCCCTGAAAATGGGGCTTAGACTCAGTAACATAAAGGTTTGCAATTAATCGCTATTGGATTTTTCGATCAATTGCAAGCTTTAGTACATGATTTACCATAGACTTGCGATTGATATAAAAATTAGCAATTAATCGCAAAACTTTATGATACGGGACCAGGAGTGAGTGCCCAAGAGGTAAAATCTTTCCCAGCTCCCCCAGTAAAAAATAATGAAAGTCACAACATTTGCTCGTAAAAAAATCTACTCACCGAGAGTGGCATCAAATTGGCAACCTTTGAGAGGATCTTCTTTGACTTGGGATCAATCTTCTCGTCGACATGGACATTGCGAGCCATCATATCCAGACACCTCTCATAGACAGCCTGTAGAAGACCATTATCACAGGCAAGGGTTCGCCAACACTCTACAATGTGCCTAGGGTGGAAAGAATAGGAGACATGAATGTGAATTTGTGGGACTAGACAGATTGATGGACTAGCATGGATGTTTAACCCATTGAATACTGAATCCTGTAATTCCTATAGGCTTCGTGCAGATATTTACTGGTTCCAGTAGTCAAAAGGATAATGCCATAATATTCAGACATAAACTGCTTGAAGTACATGTAGATTGATATTTAGGCTAGCATTTGCAAACTATCTACAGTGTTCCTAGAGGGATGTACAGGAAATAAGAAGAAGACATGAGTAAGTGGGAATCGACAGATGAACAGATTATCATAGATGTCACATGTTATCATATCCAGATATCTACATAGGCACACTGATAAAGATTTTTATTACAGGCAGCAGTTCACCAATATATATATGTACCTGAAGAAGAATTTTTAAAAAGGATGTGAATACTGTCCAACCTCTTTATAAAGAACACTAATATAAAGAGCTCACATTACAACAAGGTGATTTTTAGGGCCCCAACTCTATATTTTCTATAAAATTACTTCATCCCTGATGTACATATATTAACAAGGCTTCAATATGGAGAATTTTGCTGTGCCAAAGGATCTTGTAATGAGGTTTAATTGTATAAACAAGAGATATTAAAAGGATCATGTCAACAGCATGTTTATGTAAAGTGAATGGTGGGGTAGAATTCCTCTTTTTTTAAATCCTTGATAGAATGATTTACTGTATTCTTCTGTCTTAAACTTTCACCATGAAGCATGCAGGCCTATTGGTATTAAAAATATTGTGGAGAGACAAATTTTCCCGAGAATTTTACTTCTGTGAACTCTGACTTTTTCATGTGCTCATAAAAATTTGATATTTGATATTATGGTGAATTTCTCTCTACTTACTGATCATATGGCAGTGGAAATCTGATGAGCGTATTTAGGACAGGTTCTAAATGAGTTGATGCTAGGGTTCTTATGGCTCTCATCGTTCCTGTACGTGTTTGTGCAAAGGTGATTGAAGAGAGCTTGAAGTGTAGAGCTGTCATCAGTTTCACAACCTGAAAAAACAAGACACAAATATTTGATATGTTTATATTTAGTATTATTTCTTTGTGAAAAACTCCCCAATTTACACCATATCCAAATTTCAAACCTAACAACTCACTGAACCAACATAACCAAAACTTATGTATGCTAAATATAAGACTTATATAGTTATTAGGAAGAATGGCTAGTTTAAGAGCATCTTAGATTGGTCAATGCTGTACAAATACTCATACAGGGCAGCAGGAGTTCAATACCCCTCGATTTTAGGATGGTATTAATTTCAATGCAAGCTCCATTGGAACAGTGAAAATGAATAGTGACGCTCCCATACAAAAATACTAATGAGTGGGGCAAGGTAATATAATAAGAGCATAAAAGATTAAATGCAAATACATGTACTTACACATGGAAGGAGTTCAGTTACCCGTGATTTGAGGATGGTATTGAGCACAATGCAATCCCCGCTGGAGCAATGAGACTGAATAATCAAGCTCCCGTGCACAAAAATTAATGAGTGGTACAACACAATGCAATAAGAGAGTCAATGATATAAATGCGAATACTTACACATGGAAGGAGTTCAGTTCCCTGTAACTTTAGGATGGTACATTGTATTTAATACAATGCACACTCCGCAAAAGAGCATCAAAGATATAAATGCAAATACTTACACACGGTAGGAGTTCAGTTCCCCGTGACTCGAGGATGGTATTTATTACAATGCACACTCCGCAAAAGAGCATCAAAGATATAAATGCAAATACTTACACACGGTAGGAGTTCAGTTCCCCGTGACTCGAGGATGGTATTTATTACAATGCACACTCCGCAAAAGAGCATCAAAGATATAAATGCAAATACTTACACATGGAAGAAGTTCAGTTCCCCTTGACTTGAGGATAGTGTTAAGAACAACGCAAGCTCCGCTTGAACAGTGAGACTGAATATCTAGGAGGCCCTCTATCAAGAGAAACACAAAGCCTTCGAGCTGCTCACTGGGTACCTTCCTTGCTAGGGCCTGGATTGATAAGAAGAGAAGAAAATACATACTAATAAGATTTCTTCATGAATTGCACATTTTCCACAAATTCTAAGGATTTTTTTTAAAACCCCCAATAGGATAGGAATTTATAGTTCATTCTAAGTATACACATACAATAATATTATATTTTGCAAATTAGGGATAAGTAATATAAATACACAAAATATAAGTTTTTTGACAAATTTTAATGATGATGAGGAGGAGTTATGTTCAAGTGGTTATTCTAGTCAACATTGGACTGTGAATGGCAGGGTCATAGATTCTATTCCCACTGGAAATTGAGAACACAGGAGAAAAAAAAATTAAAGAAAATGATGATTAAGAGATGTCATCGATTAGTGGTTACAGTCAAGCAATAAAGTCCTCTGATGAAAAAGCATACAGTGTAGGATCATGTATTCAATTCCCATTAGCGTTAGTTTGGGGGAGTGGTAGTGTATTCCATACCTTAGACAGATCGCTGATGATGCTGAAGAGAGCCTGCGCATCATTAGTTGAGCTCCTCACACGTAGAACAGATAGCGCTTCAACCATCTTGTCTTCATAATCCCTTGCTCTACCTGTGAGCAAACAGATAAATTTAAAAAGGTAAACAAATAAATGAAGTATTAAGAAATACTTTTAAATAGCGGGGTGTCTTAGGCAAGAAAATGATGAATTGCTAGTTGGTAGTATATATAAAATGAAGCCTCCTAAACAGTCCATGAGAATAAAAAGGCATTATTTTTTTTTAGGTTTAAGTATCAAAACTGTGAAATTACTCATAATAAATAGAAAGATGACCTGAACAAAGACTAGAAGACTAGATCACATGGTGAAGCAATGGGTAAGAGAACGTGCAAGCATTCAAAAACATCACATAGAGCGTAGGTAAGACTTAAGCTCCAACATCGATCATGGACGAGTAGTTTATTTGCTTCTAACTCATTAACTACTAATCCATATCATGTTGGATATAGCTATTTTGGAGTAGTTTTATGCACTTTAACAAATTATCTATTTTGGCCTCAGATACCCTTAAATAAACACAGGTGTAATATTACACCCCGTAATAGTGAATCTAGAGTGTGAGTTGAATGCTTTCTATAGCTTGTGCTCAAGGCTCAAAACATGTTGAGGTTTCAATGTAGAATACATGCAAAATGTTGTATACTTTCAACCACTGAAATGTTGAAACTTACCTTCATAAAGAAGAGCTATCTTGAGTGTGAGTTGAAGGCCCTCTATGGCTTGTGCTCTGAGCTCTATACATGGGTCTGAACATCGTGGCACTAGATAGGCTAGGATCTCACCCATACAGGTGTATGCTGATGGACCCTGTAGGGGTAAATGAAATCATAAATGCAAATATGCATGTAAATCAACCCTATAGGATCAAAGTGATTGAAATTATTAAAGTTGGATGCCCTTCTATAGCTTGTGCTCTGAGCTCTATACATGGGTCTGAACATCGTGAAACCAGATAGGCTAAGATCTCACCCATACAGGTGTATGCTGATGGACCCTGTACGGGTAAATGAAATCATAAATGCAAATATGCATGTAAATCAACCCTATAGGATCAAAGTCATTCAAATTATTAAAGTTGGATGCCCTTCTATAGCTTGTGCTCTTAGCTCTATACATGGGTCTGAACATCGTGGAACCAGATAGGCTAAGATCTCACCCATACAGGTGTATGCCGATGGACCCTATAGGAATGCAAAACAAATCATTAAAGAATATTGCATGAATGTATGTAAGAATCTACACCCACACTTTTGAGGACCTTTCAAAAGGGCCATAAAGCCATAAAACATGGGCGATTCTGACAAGGCTTTGAATGAGCGAAAAGTGGTTTCGGGTTTAATCGCCGATCACATTATCAGGGGTATGTTGCAGTGATATGGTTCTACGATAAGTTCAAGCGCATCCCATTGAGATCTTGAAAGGACTATCGCACGCAATTTAAGTCAGTGCCAATGTTCCCACTTTTACCACTGTTCGGGTAAAGACCCTCATACATCACTCAAACACATTCCCGCAGGGGCAACTTGCTCTGCTAGTGCTAAAGTAATTATCAGGCAGATATCTCCCTCAGTCGAGATTATATGTAACGTAATATGCGCCAAGCTGTCTGTGACAGGATAGGCAACAAGTGTCTAGTCTCAACGTGTAGACCACAGTTTGTCTTTTATAATGCTTCTGCATAATTGCAGTAATGCTTTGATGTTGGGTAAATGACAGAAAGGCTTCTTCGAGGCTATGACTCGGAAAGAATTACAAATCCGAATCTGGTCCGAACCCTCACCTGACCCGAGCCTTCGGACTAACGTATGCGCTGCAACCGTTCTTATACAGTGTGTAGCATGTGAGTGAATGAGGCGTTCGCAATTACACATTTTACCAGCAATCCCGACTGTTTTATCCCTTTAAAGTTGATATGGGGACACACATTAGTATCTTGCCCTCTAACATCTACTGCTCTGTAAATTTAATATCTGATTTAAACATTATAGCTGCTTACATCATTATCACCGACAACCTTCATCATCATCATCATCATCATCATCATTAATATCATCATCATCTTCATCATCTCCATCATCATTATCGTCATTACTATCATAATCATCTTTATCATTATCATTATCATTATCATTATCATTATCATTATCATCATCATCATCATCATCATCATCATCATCATCATCATCATCATCATCATCATCATCACCACCACCACCATCACCACCGCCACCATCTCATTCATATGTACTTACCCCAGATACATCTTCCACATGTTCCAGATAGAATGATAAAAGCACCATAGTTGTCTCGACTGCTCTGTGTCTCTCATGAGCGTCAGATGATAGCATCCATGGATGAAGATGCTACAGAGAACAAACAGACGATGAATAACATTAATAATATTGCATGCCAATATAAATGCATAATTCTACATTATCATCATCTATGATCATTTTCAAATTCAGAGATACCAAGCATTATGGAATATGCATGAGGTGTATTTTCATACAAATTCAAAGCTTTAATTACAAGTGAATGGCTGAGAAAGTGATTATTATTGTCATGTTTGCTCTCCCTTTTGTTCAGCTATCTTACTTTTGAGCTCATGCATATTCAGAACAGTAACATCTCTGTATATTCCAAAAGGCTTATATGTCTGAAAATGTATGAAACTTTTGACATCTGGTCAATGGCTTTGATATTCAAATGAGAGAACAATTTACAAAAATCTCATTTAAATCACCAAATGAATATTTTTGTCAAATTATCCCCTTTTTGTACATCCCCCCTCCCCCATGATCCAAAGAGATCATTAAAGCTCAATCGAAGTAACTGTGGTCTTACAATTAAGAAGTTCAAGCTAAAATGAATTTCAAAGATGTAAAGAGATACTCAAAAGAGATTGGTTTATGGTATTAAGGAGTATTTGCACATTTTCTGAGCACAACATATAACTTTACAGGGAAAACAGAATATTCTGCTTTTCCCACTGTTGGTCGATATCATCTTACCTTGAAAATATTCTGGAAGCCTATTGGACTGATGTCTTTCCTGAGAAGCTCCTTCAACATTTCATGAAGACTGTCTAGTGAAGATTCTATTAGCACATCCCATTCTAAAAAGGTGAATATAAGAAAAGTGTTAAAAATTATCAGTAAATAGAATTATTTGAATGATGGTTAGGTGACAAAAAATTAAAATGATAGGAATTACACATAAGCCAACAAAATCTGAATACTTTCACAATTAAATTAAAAAAGGGGGTAAGAAATCTGATCACATCAACAATTATCACAAATAAAATAAAACCTGTGAGCATCCACCTGTCTCCTTTATTACCTGTTGGCATTGGAGAGAGAAGATGACACAAAAAAACATTTACATCTTTCTGTGTCATGAGCAAAATCTACAAACACTTCCTCAATTGTATAATTGAATTGAATTGAATCGATATGGTTTATTAAAATTTGATAATTGCGGCAGATGGTTCATGCCAGAAAATTAAAAGATTGATGAGGAGACAGGTGAAATACATTCAGAAAACACTGTTTAATGATGTTTTTTTTTTTTTCATTTTGGTACTGTTTGTAAAGCATAAGGTGATCAAACAGATAAGGAGAAATGATCGAGCTTCAGATATGGGATTGAAGGTGTCAAAAAGTCATATCATAATAACTCATTCTGGAGTTAAATGAGTGTTAATACACATCTTACCCTTAATTTCTTCTTCTCTCAGTTCTTATGTCCCTTTACCAATGGTAAGCAGGCAGTCAGGTAGTTTGAACAATAAGTTCAAACCATTGTTAATGAGTGTGAATACACATCCTACCTTTAATTTCTTCTTCTCTCAATTCTTCCTTTCCTTTGCCAATTGTGAGTGGGCAGTCAGGTAGCTTGAATAGACAGTTCAAACCATTGTTAGTGAGTGTGAATACAAATCTTACCTTTTATTTCTTCTTCTCTCAATTCTTCCTTTCCTTTGCCAATTGTGAGTGGGCAGTCAGGTAGCTTGAATAGACAGTTCACACCGGTGTTAATGAGTGTGAATGCATCAGCTTCAGAGAGTAGAGGGTCAAGTTTACTGAAATACACCGTCAAGGAATTCACTTTATCTTTCATGAATCTTTTTCAAAATACAAGAAATTTGATTTTAATCATCTATTAACAGGAAATGATGAAAACTAATATTGCTTGAATACGACTGCTCAACGCGATTTCAATATTAATATCTGGTCACTGGATCGAAATTTTTCAATTCTATATAACACTACCTCAGCTGCTAACCCCATATCTATCGCAATCCTAATTTCAGAAAATAATATAATATTCTGAGCTTCCATGCCCTTTCCAACGCTGCATCTCAGGGACTTTTATATTCATTCTATAAGTGACCTATTTTTACTGAAGATAAAACCCTACTAATTGGCAGCTCAGCACTATCCTTCGATGGCAGTCATTTAGTAAAACAAGTAAATGAAATGTGCAAATTCCACTTCATTTTGACATCTGGAGCCTGTAACACAAAGAGATAAGATTCTTACGATTAATATTTATCTTAAGGTTAATTGCATCTTTCATGTTACAGGCCCCTGATTTAATAAGGATACACCAGTGTTGCACAAGCTTGTAGAGCTAGAGACCTCGTCTCCGTCGTTATCTCTTTGGTACTCTCGGCCTGAAGATATGACATCATGTGGCCTAGTAGATCGGTCTTTTTGGCAAACGAGTGCCTGGTCTTGAGATGGTCTGGGTGGAGCGCTTTGCCGATCAGGTCTACGGCTCGGATTAGGTTCTGTTTCACAGCGGTGTCCTGTGAATTGAACAAAAGTAATTTACAGAGGAGTGAGAAAATCATGGCATCTTTGAAAATGATTGCCAGGTGTTTATATTGAGCCCTCGAACATTGCCAATCAGATCCAAAGCTCAGATGAGGCTCTCTTTCAAAGGTGGGTCCTGCAAATGTGTCGGGAAAAGAGCAGACATCTTAGTTTTTTTTCCCCATTTATAGCTAAATTTGAAAAAATTAACTACACTCAGTTACATTATCTTCTTTTTTTTTCACTTGAAACTGGAGTTTTTCTGGCTTCATGAAGGTAAACAATGAAAATTGGAATGAAATTTCTGATGGTGATGATGATGATGATGATGGCTATGATGAGAATGATGATCATGATGATGGTGGTAGTGGTGATGGTGATGATGAAGATGGTGATGATGACGATGGTGATGATGACGATGGTGATGATGATGAAGATGGGGATGATGATGCTGTTGATAATGATGATGATGGTGAAGATAATGATGATGGTGAAGATGACGATGATGGTGGTGGTGATAGTGACCATTTTTTTCTTGGCTGCAATCTTGCTAAAAGGCAGAAGGTCATATCATTTAAAGTCCTATATCCAACTTGGCCATTATTAGAACACATAACCTCCCATTCAAGACACATATATCCTAACAACATATTTACTTTTCTTACCTTCACGTTCCTGAAGTGTGGATTAACGCTCTTTAGAATGTTTGTTTCAACTCTCGATGAGATGATGTCTATTGGAGCGTAGGGAGATAGGTATCCATAGCACAGCATCACTGTACTCTTTATTTTACATTGAAGATCTGATGAATAATTATGGCGAGGATGACGATGATGATGATGATGGTGATGATGATGGTGAGAATGATGATGATGATGATGATGATGATGATGATGATGATGATAGTGATTATGATGATAATAATGATGATGATGATGATGATGATGCTGATGCTGATAATTACAATGATGGTAGTGGTAGTGACAGTGACAATATTTTCATGCCTGGCACAGCAAAATGTGCCATTTGTTAGACATCCAAAAGGGTTTGAACCAACATACAATTCATTAGTACATGTATTAAACTGCTCACCTTCACGTTTCTGAAGTGTGGATTAACGCTCTTTAGAATGTTTGTTTCAACTCTTGATGAGATGATGTCTGTTGGAGCGTAGAGAGACAGGTATCCATAGCACAGCATCACTGTACTCATTATCTTAAGAACTATGATGTTATATGATAATAATAATGATGATGATAATGATTAAGATGATGATGGTGATGATGATGATGACGATGATGATTATAATGATGGTGATGATGATGATTCTAATAATGGTGATGATGGTGATGATGACGATGCTGCTGATGATTGTGGTGATGATGATGGTGATGATGATGATGATGGTGGTGGTGGTGGTGATGATAATGATGATGGTCGTGACAGCGTGTTTAGTACCTGACTCAAAGGTAGAAGGTAGAAGGTTCCATATTTTTATCATTGGAAAAGGGTTTGGACGAAGTCTCTCCTGTTTTGTAGAGAAAGTCCTCAAATAATGTATCAATTAAGCTTCTCACCTTGACATTCCTGAAGTGTGGATTAACGCTCTTTAGAATGTTTGTTTTTACTCTTGATGAGATGATGTCTGTTGGAGCGTAGAGTGATAGGTATCCATAGCACAGCATCACTGTATTCTTTATTTTACATTGATGATATGATGAATGATTATGGTGAGGATGACGGCGATGAGGATGATGGTGATGATGATGATGGTTAGAATGATGATGATGATGATGATGATGATGATGATGATGATAGTGACAATCGTAGTGATGACGATGATGATGGTGATGATGATAATGATGCTGCTGATTATGATGATGATGAAGGTAATGATGATGATTATGATGATGATGATAATAACAATGGTGATGATGGTGATGATAATGATGCTCCTGATGATTATGGTGATGACTTGGTGAAGATGATGATGATGATGATGATGATGATGATGATGATGATGATGATGATGATGATGATGATGATGATGACGATGATGATGATGATAGTGATTATGATGATAATGATGATGGTGATGATGATGATGATGATGCTGATGATCATGTTGGTGGTGGTGGTGGTGGTGGTGATGATGATGATGATGATGCTGATGCTGATAATTACAATGATGGTAGTGGTAGTGACAGTGACAATATTTTCATGCCTGCTACAGCAAAATGTGCCATTTGTAAGACATCCAAAAGGGTTTGAACCAACATACAATTCATTAGTACATGTATTAAACTGCTCACCTTCACGTTTCTGAAGTGTGGATTAACGCTCTTTAGAATATTTGTTTCAACTCTTGATGAGATGATGTCTGTTGGAGCGTAGAGAGACAGGTATCCATAGCAAAGCATCACTGTACTCTTAATCTTACCAGTATCATCACCCCCTTTGTCCTGTATGAATATAAAGGTAGAAAAGTTATAATGAATCATAATGTAACCTGGTATAAATTCACATCATTTACATTGAACTGAAGAAATAAAAAAATCTTGACTATATACAACATAGATGTATGGCAAGAAACCTGATTAATACGATGCTCAAATTAGTAGGTATTGCTACAAATTAAACTAAGTAAAAAAAGTTTGGGACCACTGTCAAATCTCCATAATAAAATCTACACAAGATTTTATAATTCTGGAAACTGCCTTACATGTTATCAAACATACTGGTAACACTTTCAGACATGATGAGTGATATCTGTTGGTGTATAATGTCTCTCATTCCACTACACATCCTGAAAAGTGAGCGCATATTATAGCAAAACAATTACAAAATGATCCCTAACTTTTTTAGTACATGTAGTTTAGTAGCAGTTGGCGGAGATATAATCTCAAGCCTTTTGAAAAGAGAGTCAGACACAGATTGTGCTGCTTGGCAGGTATTCACCATCAGCTTTTCTCTCCCTGTTTCCACTCATGTTTACACTTAACACTAATATGCATGTTTACACTTATATAAGAACTGAATATCATTATGCATTTATATTACTATTGTATCTTCTTGCATCGTCTATTCTATATGTTGTGTACCTTCATATTCATTGAACCAATATAGTACCTTGTATCTTGATTACGAAAAAAAATCTATGCAAACAATATCAATAAAGAGTGGTGATATGCACAATTTCTAAACTTCAGTTCATGAGAAGATTCCAGTGAATTCAAGATTTTTCATTACCTTAACAAATCCAAAGAATCCAGAAGATTTCCTCGTCATCTCTCCCTTAGTTACCGTCTCTAGCTTGGTGAGTGCGAGATCAAGATGAGAGGATGCACAGAAGCCCACTCCAATTGCACATCCCTATGAAAACAATCAATTTAAAACATTTACACAACTGAAGAATATGTAATATGTGGTGGCAAAATACCTTGTAAAATCAATAACATTCAGAGAAATTTATTGTTTTCCACATTGGACTTGAGAGAACAAGGCAAATATTCTAAAACTTTTGTATTTCATATCTCTCTCTCTCTCTCTCTCTCTCTCTCTCTCTCTCTCTCTGTGGTTGTCACTTTTTATTTCATTATCAACTCCAATATATTAATCCCTTCTACATTTGATCACCAATTCATGGTCCAAACGTCATGAAAATTTCCACTTAGTATGAAGCACATTCATACAAATACTGTCAAAACTGCTAAAATGTCAAACTGGTCCAAAACGAGAAAGTATCTGCATGCGAAAAAAATGGCGTACACAGTATATTCATGTATGTACTGTAGCTTCAGAAGTCAACAAGACTGGTATTGGCACAATTAACTCCTCAAATCTTTTTCACTCCTTGTCTTCAATAATCTCATAACATTATTTGATGAAAAGTTTCTTGTAACATACAATACCTCTCTTTCAGTTTGGTTGTTATGCTTGACGGTTGCAAATATGATGTCCAGATGTTTCTGGATGAATTGTTTGTTGGTCACTTTCCTCATCACCACGCCAAGACATTTGTACAAGAAATTCTGAAAAGAAATAAAGTATACAAGGAAATATAATGTCTACATACAACTGGGTGACGTTTCCCCAAGATAAGAAAGTCTTTAAGAACGCCTGTAAGATCAACTGGCACCCCTTCTTGTGCGTAACAATTCATAAGAGTACGCGCATTCAGCGCAAGAATTGATACCAGTCGATCTTAAAATCGTGCGTAACTTTAAGAACGATTTGGTGAAACACCGCCCTGGAGAAAGAGGGTGTATAACTAGACTCTCTTTATGACAAATTATTTCATCCATCACTTTTTAGGTTAGCATGGGTTGACATACTATCATTAGCCACCAATGAAGATACATATTTCTATTGGTTGCTAACAACAATTTGTCATACAAAATCAACTTCAACCTAATCACTCGGATTACCATGCCAGCCTTTTGAAAATGGCATGTTTTTATTTACAACAATATTAACAATACATTGAAAAATGTAATTGGGTTCTTCTCTGTAAATGTTGCCACTTTGTACTAAATAGCTATTTTGTAAATATAATTTTGTGTTATAAAGCCTCTTACATTACATTTCTACTTACATAGAATGTAACCTGGCATCCCTACATTAATCATGTACAGTGAAACCTTTTTATAAAGAGGTCAGATATAGCGAGATACCTGTTATAATAAGGTGATTTGATTGATCCCAGCTCTTTATATTTCTTTGGGTTTTTTTACCCTGACATAGTGAGGAACCTGATATAACAAGTCAATTTTCATGGTCCCAAGGACCTCGTTATAAAGAGGTCCGATGTAACAAGATACCTGTTATAACAAGGTGATTTTATTGGTCCCCGCTCTTTATATTTCTTTGTTTTTTTACGCTGATATAGTGAGGAACCTGATATAACATGAAGGTAATTTTCATGGTCCTAAGGACCTCGTTGTAAAGAGGTTTCACTGTATTCTGAAAATATAACATTAAACATCCGAAGAAAATGGAGGAAGTGGTCGTACAAAAGACAGTTACATACCTTTTCTTCTGGCATGTTCTGATAGAGGGCAGTGTGCTCCCCGAAGTACGTTCCCAACTCAGCGACCCAGTCTTCATTCTGAGCGTCATCTAATGTCTTGGACAGCAACTACAATCAATAAACAGAGATAAAACAATAAATACTAAAATTAAAACTATTCAGCGATGCAATTTCACAGCATACTGGCTGAGTTTGTCATGTGCAATTGAAATATTGATTACATTTTTCAAATGAAAAATAAATTACTATCTATGTATAAATACTATTTACCTTTTTCCTTTGATGACAAAGTTATGATAAGAATCACAAATAAGATGAATGTTGAACTGGAATGAAGTTATTTCAAAACATGTTTAGAGAAGTTTGAGGAGCCTGTAATATCCCCTCGAAAATATTTGAATAAAATCAATACAGACAGACTGTTGGGATACAAAAATTACAACATGATATTATGATAAGAGAAGGATATGAATAAACATGTATCTAACATTAGATAGATGAAATAAATGATAATTGGTAAATAACAATGTATACATAGACAAAGAGAAGACTTTGAACATAATTATACAATATAATACGTTACCAATGATGTAAATGCAGTTTTCAGGTCATAACATAATAAAATTGTTGATAATATATTACAGGATAATAAAAAGTAGGGAAAGCAGACAATTCAGGTATGTATTCAAAATACATATATATTTATACCTGTGAGTAACTTATATTAAGAATCAAAGCATATAATTTAAAGAGTTGGCGACTCACAGCACAGGGCAAACTTGAAGAACAAGTTTAAAAACGACTGGTATCAGTTCTTGTGCATAATAATAGAAAATATGATGAGAATCTAGCACAAGAACTGATACAAGCCGTTCTTACAGTCTTTTGAAACATGGTGAAATACATCAATCGTCTATTTATATCAAAAAGGTGAGGGATCTCTAACCCATAGGCACTTTCTCAGGTTGAAAATCTGCCTTGTATGTCTGAAGCTTACCAAGCTAATACGCTTGACACAACATCTAGTCAGAAATTTGAATAGGTAGTCCATTATAAAAGATATTACAAGGTTGCCATAAGATGACAATAACTGTTGGGAAGTCCTGTATGAAATCTTTACATTTCGCCTCTTAAGCAGACTTTCTGGAGCAGGATGCATTCATAACTGATAGAGAATACCAATATGAAGTAATCTTCCAACATTATAACATATTAAGCGTTTTCGCTAATTAATGGGAAGGGTGGAGCTTAAAGCAAGCGCATGCGTTGATTAACTATGATGTAATACACTGTCAATGGTGATTGATGGGCGGTTAACTATGTATATCGCTACCTGGCTTACAGGGCACAAATACCAATTTTGTATGAAGCAGAAAATCATCTGTGTTAAACCAAAGAGCATGACACTTCTGGCCAGCTAAGGATGCTAATTCGTATTACATAAACACTAAATTAATGAAGAATTTCACTGCAAGTAATATGATTTAGTATGTGCCTAGATAATGGACATATTATGGCCAGTTGGTATATAGAATTTGCCAATATTCAGATTTAATATTGTGAAAAATATGTGCAGTGACTGATAAATATTTATATTGACTTACTGTAAAAGTAAATTCTAATGGCAAACAAAAATTTTACCATATTAACTGAATTTTTTAAACACATAATTCAATATTGCAAGGTTGTATTTTCACGTTTCGAAATATCATTGTATATTGTTCTATAGGCATTATAATAAGAGAAAATTAAGCAATTTCGTGGTTAGGAAATTTCCAAAAAGTTCAGCTTAAAATAGTTGTATATCAACCATGCACGTTGTACAAAATGTTCCTGACCACAAAAAATGGAAATATGTATCAAATGATTTGGTAATTATGCGAAAGGCTTTTTAAAGAAAAATATCAAATCTATCAATATCATTTATTTTCATATAAGCAATAAAGCATTCTCATGATTTGAATTAATGAAAATAGCATGGGTTTTAGCAGTACACTTAATGTTGCTTTTAAGTTTACCATGTGACATTCTGCGACAGTCTTGGACAGCAACTAACAATCAACAAACAATTATGGACAGCAAACAGTAACTAAATTTGACATTATGCAATGATAATGATATAAAGTATTAAACAATACTAATGGGGTGTTGCTCAAAATCAACTGCAGATCAACTGCAACTTTACAAATGTAACGCACATTTTCATTCGCACGCGATATGCACATTTAACAAGACGCGTATGAAACAATGATTTTGATTGGCGCATTCCGATCAACTGCAAATTGTGATCAATCGCAACTTTTGAGCAACACCCCCTAAGACTCATATTACTGAGAACTTGCACATGACGATTAATTCTATGAGTCGTACAACATTTTGACATATAAACACAAACAACAAAGGGACATTACAATTTAATTGATCATGCATACATCGCATAATGTAATTTACACATGGCTAAAACAACAATAAGAAATGAAATGACATCCAATTTCTGTGTAATCAAGTTTTTGATGATGAAATAAACTTTTCTCTTCTAATAGCAATTACTGTAAGTTTATTAATCAGATCTGCAACTAAACAATCAAATCATTGGGGCCTTTCAACACATTTCTAGTGCTTAGAAGACCTTTACAAATGACTGAGATATACTCCAGTACTATAAATAAACAGTTTCTCAAATATTTGCTCAACAGCAAATCGTCAAGTTTTTCCTAACTTAAGAACTTTCGACTTCAACGGTGCACAATTTCTTTTGGCAAAATAAACATAACATGAAAAGAAATTAATATGAAAAGTTAGTTATAAGAAAATGCTAGATGAATTTTAAAAAAAAGGAAAAGAAAGATGAAAAGAGCAAAATATACTTGTAGATGGAGTTCAAAATACAAAGTGAAATCACAAAGCCACTTCAAAAAGAGGAAAATGTAAGTAGAATTTTTCATACCATCAATGGGAAAACAGAATGATGGTGATACAAATAATCGAAGACAAAATGCGGAAAACATGGATGAAAAGAGAAATTATGATTGAACAATATAGAAAAGTTTTCACCTTCAATAGTAGATCTTCCCACGCCTTCTGCGACCATTTGTCTGGATCCTCAAGGTTATCTATTCAAGAAAAATTGAAAACACTTTTTGAAACAAAATCATTATATGAAAGGTACTATCCAAATACACCAGTCTGCTAAAACATTTAAATTTCAAACACTATTTGGTGGTGTGTTTTGTGTTGTTTTTTTTTTTGGGGGGGGGGGCAATCTGTGCGTATTGGGATAGCAACAATACCAAAATCAGTATGAATAAAGAAGCCTGTATTTTAAAAGGATACACAATGGATTGAAGGGAAATTTGACATATTTACAGTAACTTTTATTGGCAATAGAATGAAAAGCGCCTTGAGCGCTCAGCATAGTCTGTGGATATGTGCACTATATAAATTGCATCTATTATCATTATATTATTATTATTTTAAAAAATCTGAAGGGTAAAACCACCAATAAATCCTAAGAATGAAAGAGGGAGGGTGGTATGAATTTGGACTGTTTAAAGGCATGCATCAATATGAGAATATGATTTTCATCTAGGACTGACCTCAGGCAAAAAATACGCCTGGATCTCAAACCTCTTACGTATGAGTCAGTACGGAACTTCCCTATAATTGAAATGCAGTGACTTACCCTCTAAATACTGTATGAGCTTTGGTATAACTGCATCCCACATGTCTGCAATTGATTCATTTAGGTTAGGAGCCAATCCTTGCATCAGTCGTAGAACATGAATGCCTCTCTTCCGGCCATTGTCTGGTCTACCAGCCATTACCTATGAGAAAAAGAAGAGCAAAAATTTTTAAAAAAGATTAAAACCATCGTCATCACCATCACTATCACCCTCCTCATCATCATCATCACGATCATCATCATCATCCATAATCATCATCATCACCATCATCATTATCATCATCATCATAATCACCATCATTATCATCATCATCGTTCCAATCACCATCCATCATCGTCGTTCCAATCACCATCCATTATCGTCATCATAACCATCATTTCCATCACAACCATCATAATCATTATCATCACCATCATCATCACCAACACCATCACCATGGTCATCACAATCAGCATAATCATCATCATCATCATCATCATCATCATCATCATCACCACCACCATCACCACCACTACCACCACTATCATCATCATCATCATCATCATCATCATCATCATCATCATCACCACCACCATCACCACCACCACCCATCTCATTATCATCATCATCATCACCATCATCATTACCATCATCATCATCATCATCACCTCCATCATCATCATCATCATCATCATCATCCTCATCATCATCATCATCATCACCACACCACCATCACCATCATCATCCATAATCATCATCATCACCATCATCATTATCATCACCATTATACTCACCATCATTATCATCATCATCGTTCCAATCACCATCCATCATCGTCATCATCACCATCATTTCCATCACAACCATCATAATCATTATCATCACCATCATCATCACCAACACCATCACCATTGTCATCACCAACACCATCACCATTGTCATCACAATCAGCATAATCATCATCATCACCACCACCATCACCACCACCACCCACCTCATTATCATCATCATCAACACCATCATCACCATCATCACTACAACTCAAAGTCAATCATGTAATCCTCGTCACCATCATCATTAACAGTTACATCATCATATCCATCAGCATCATCATCATCATCATCATTAACAATCATCGTCCTCTTCTCCTCCTCCTCCTCCTCATCCTCCTCATCATCATCATCATCATCATCATCATCATCATCATCATCATCATCATCATCATCACATAATCATTTCGTATACTAAC
>BQKZ01003751.1:4585-37846 GCA_036244855.1 Temnopleurus reevesii
TTTTCCAGATAAAAATCTTTTAGTTACGGATATACAGCAATAATGCATACAGACGTATTCCTCCGTAACATTCATATTTAGAGCACAAATGTTCTCAAATAGTAGATTTTTTAACAGATACAAATCTTTTAGTTACAGATATTCTGCAACTAATGACTATTGCTCCATACATGAATATTTAGAGCACAAATGCTCTCCAACTGTAGAATTTTTCATACAGCAAATCTTTTGGTAAGCAGATATCCTGTACTACTGAATATCCATCTATACATTAATATTCAGAGCACAAATGCTCTCAAATTGTTGAACTTATCAGATGCAAATCTTTCAGTTACAGATGTCCTAAAATAATGAATTTAAACATATTCCTCCATACACCAATATTTAGAGTACAAATGTTCTCAAATAGTAGATTTTTTTAAAGATATAAATCTTTTAGGTACAGACATCCTGATATACTGAATGTTCATCTGTACATTGATCTTTAGAGCACAGATGTTCTCAAACTTTGGCATTTTCTCCTGAAATTACTTCAGTTACGGATATCCTGCACTAATGAATATTCCTCCATGCACTAATATTCAGAACAGAAATGCTCTCAAAATGAAGAATTTTTCAGATGAAAATCTTTTAGTAACAGATATCCTGTACTATTTAATATTCCTCCATGGAAGCGGAACAGATTACCCCCATCCAAGAATCTCACAAAGCCAACAATGAGTTTATACCGGCAGATGGGGCCCTCATCATTTCAAAACATTAACTCTTTGACTACCTGAATCCAAAATATAAATTTTTGAAACAATTTTCTCATCATTCTTTTATGGTGTTGTTGTCTACTGCTGCCACTGTCATGACCATTTCCTTACTACATGTATCCTCAAGCACTTTAGATATATTTTTAATAAAAAATATAGTAGCATTGGTATTATATACATTAATATTATGAATGTTTGAATTGATTGTTAAAGGGGAACCAACCCCTGGAATTACTGTGCTCTCATTGAATAAAGAAAAATCAGATAAACAAACTGTGAAAAAATTGAGCAAAATTGGACAACCTGTTCAAAAGTTTATGAATGACGTCACAGAAATTTGACGGTCACTGCCGCTCATGGGGATCCGTGCGATCGGCAAAACCGACGGAACCTGTGACGTCATGTCGGACAACTCCTCATTCACATTGTATATAGAATATTAAAAAAATGATCAAATGTAAAATTTAGAGCAATGTTGCAGCATGATTTTTTTCAAAATACATGCAGAATCAACACAGAAATGCTATACCCCAACCGATAATTGGCATTTTGTTGACTTTTCCGAGAAAAGGGGGAAAATGTGAAATTTTTTGTACAGAGTGAATGAGAAGTTGTCCGACATGACGTCACAGATTCCGTCGAATTTGCCGATCGCATGGATCCCTATCAGCGGTAGGATCGTTATATCTCTGTGACTTTGAAAATTCATAACTTTTGAACGGGTTGTCAGATTTAGCTGAAATTTTCACAGTTTGTTCATAAGATTTCTCTTCATATCATGAGAGCACAAAAATTCCAGGGGTTGGTTTCCCTTTAACTAGGTTAAGTGTAAACTGGGAGAAGAATAAGAAAAGTAATTATAATGGGGATAGTAAAATGACAGTATTGTAGAAAAAATAACTAAATTTGGCAATCATTTAAACTTGACCATTGGAAAATAAGCTTAAGAATATAAACTAAAGACTTATAAGTTTAAGCATGCATTGACTAGTATTTTTTCTTTTAATTAATTGCCCTGAGCGTCACCAGCATCTAATTAGGATGGAAAGTGCACCATGAAGGATTAATGTACAATTATCATTATTATTAATGATATCAAATAGAGACATACTGACAATGCTCCACTGTGTTACATTAACACCATTAATGGGAAGTAAGATTAAATCTTTTAATTACCTGTTCTAGAATAGACAGTTTTGTAATGACTCAAGGAGCAGAGGTCGCAATCACCCCATGCTAACGAAAGTGAAGCAAACTGCTACAAATTACAGCAATCAAACAACAAAACCTCAAGAGAAATGACAAAGCTATTACACCATGCCAGTTCCAATTTTCAAAAAGAACCATTCAAATTTGGCGAAAGAGAGTATAACTTCCTCATTATACCCTTCCTTTATAATCAAACAACAAAACCTCAAGAGAAATGACAAAGCTATTACACCATGCCAGTTCCAATTTTCAAAAAGAACCATTCAAATTTGGCAAAAGAGAGTATAACTTCCTAATAATGCTCTCTCTTTATAAATCCCGTCTCTGAAGTACATAAGGCAGGAAGCGGAAAGGACGCTTCGCGTTACAGAAAGTCGTTAGTCAAACATTGAGGTGTATTGGAGGGCGTAAAATCCGAAGTAAGACTGTCAGATGGGCTTTGTGTAGCCATGGTTACACTTCCTCCTGGTTAATAGGCGCAAACGAACTAATGCGATGTTAAGCCGTATTCTGCTATTTTCCTCCTTTCCAATAAGCCATGTGCACAGTGATATGTGCATACAAGCGAACTAATAGAATAATATTGATGTTCATTTCATAGCAACTTTAGACTTATATTTTGGGTGTTATATAGCATAATGAGAGTAGGCAAAAGGAGTATAATATATATATATATAACCTCCAGAGTAAAATAAAATATATTATGGAATTGTCTTGAGCATTAAAAAATGATAATGGTGCTCTATAGTTCTAATGTATTACTTTCTTTATTATTGTTATGGATGGTTTTATTATTATTATTATTATTATCATTATTATCATTAGTAGTAGTAGTAGTAGTAGTAGTAGTAGTATTACTATTATTATTATTATTATTGTTATCATTATTTTTTCCGGTAAAAGGAAACAAAGCAGGAGAACTATTGACAGTTAAGAAAAAACATGAGGAGAATCTATTAAATGAAAAGAGAAAGCAATCAGAGAAAGAAGGAGAAAGAAAGGGAAAATCTGAAGAAAAAATATTCAGATTTAAGAAGAAGATAAAGGGAAGAGGAAAATGTAAAGATAGAGAAAAAGAAAGAGAAGAGAGAAAGAGACAGAAGGAGACCTTTTTATACTTGATATGATGTGAAATTTGTTTTAAAGTGATTCCGCAATGGTAATGTTGTCAGAATTTTGACTAACCACCAAACCACTTTTAATTGTTATGCCCTAAAATTTTCTTGTATGAAAAAAAAACTCTTATTCTTTCCAATGAATGTTTCGTTCCTTATATATGTCTGCATTGCCGTGAATTACCTGCCTAAAATCATTTTTCTCATAAATGATTGTAGCTAAGTTCAAACAACTTTCTTTCTAGATGAAATTTGATTATCAAGCTAAAACTAAGACTGTTTACCTCAACCAACTCCCATAGATTTAAGACATGTGATGATTAAATCACATCGATTAAGGCATGACGCCGATCGCAACATAAAGAAATAATCACATCCAAAGGAAAAAAAATTAGGGCGTGCTCTTGAACTTTGTGGAGCCCCCGATTTTGTGGTCAAACATTTTGGAGACAACAAAAATAGTCGGCGGCCTCGAGTTTAAGCACACATGGAGTTAGACGTCACAAGCTATGAGTTGGCAATGCAAGTGATGTCATTATTATCAACAAACATGGGCCAACTGTTGCTTTACATTCTAGAGACAAACACCATTGATTGATCTCTTTGCACATAAACTTTTCAAGATCATTGTTTAGCTCTCAAAAGCATGTGACAAGGTATGTGCTATACATACCCTTTAAATAGGCACTTTACAGAATAATATTGATTATTTAAATGTAAAGTTATTACTGCATAAAACTACACTGTCTGATGGCAACTGGTTGGCAAAAATCATGCCTTTTCTACTGAAAAAAAAGGTCAAAAAAGGTCATACTTACACACAGAAAAATAATGAGCATACATAAACACAATGATATACTATGCAGATATTTGTGAATCTTATAGTTCCCATGAAAAAAAAATGTATCAATCAGAGAAAATTCTAACTTTCAATACAGGGTTGTCACAACGCATGCATAAGGGCAATCATGCAAACAATGTGGAGGCGTCGTGGTGTAGTGGTTCTGGCTTTCAACCCGAGGGTCGTAGGTGCGAATCCCACCCATGGCGTAAATTTCCTTCAGCAAGAATTAGAAATTTATCCGCATTATGCTGCACTCAACCCAGGTGAGATGAATGGGTCCCGGTATGAAGAAATTCCTTGAATGCAGTGAGCGGTGAATGGTAGCACTGCTATAGCAGGGTAATAATGCACAGAGCCCTTAGAAACACTTCATATTAATCGCTATACAGTGTGTCTCAATAAAAACGTAACACTTTTGAAATGGTTGGCAAATTGAGCATATATAGTTTTATGAAGAAATATTGATATGTATAGAAAGCTGAAGGATCGACCTTTCTTATGAGATGAAAAATTGGAAAAAAGAATCATGCTTCAATGAACAGTGTTCACTTAAGTTAGAGGTATGAAAATGTGCCTGCGCAGGATTTTTCCTTTCAATTTTGGTGTGTGCGTGTGAGTGTTTGTGGGGGCGGTGGTTTTTCGGAATTGATAAATAACAGAGCAAAAGGAATGGTATTCAATGTAATCCAAATACCCTGTTGATCCATCGATCCTAAATATCTCAGATAAATCTTTTTGTAAGCTACAAGTAGCTTACCTCTCCAAAATTGAAAGGAGAAATCCTGCGCAGGCACATTTTCATACCTCTAACTTAAGTGAACACTGTTCATCGAAGCATGATTCTTTTTTTCAATTTTTCATCTCATAAGAAAGGTCGATCCTTCATCTTTCTATACATATCAACACCTCTTCATAAAACTATATATGCTCAATTTGCCAACCATTTCAAAAGTGTTACGTTTTTATTGAGACACACTGTATAAATGTTGTATATTATTATCATTATTATTACCATTTTGTAGAAAATGGGTGAAAAGATTTTATGAGGGTTGCAGGCCCCTACCACATGTGATGTGATCTTGGCTTTAAGCATCTAAAGGAAATTGACCTTAATAAGCAGGTTTTTAGCTCTCACAGACGACATGGGAGACTCTAAGGAAGTTGAAAATAAAACATTTCCAGAAATTTCCAAATCGCAACGCTAGACTCTGAGAATCACATGGGCTCACATGTGCTTAGAATCGACCATGACTCCCAAATAAAAAGCCTCGAAATAGCTACAAGCTCTTAAAATCGCGGGACTGTATTTCCAATGGATTATAAATTACACTCCTACAGATTAACTACAAGTATTTAATATCCAAATCTATGATGCTATTTTCTGCAAACTAGGCTTCTTGTAGATTAAACAGGTACTTAATGTAATAGCTTTTTAAGGTCAGTCATTGACATTTGCATTTGGGAAAATAGAAATTTCAAATATAGATATTTTTCATGTTAATTTCTAAATGAAGCGCTAAATGAATGCATGCGGTAATCTACATGATGACTATTTCATTTTTGCAAAACATACTCTAGTTTAAAAAAAAATTGTCCTGAGCTCAATACCATATATTTTGATACCCCTGACTCAAGAGATTTGCATATTGATTCTGATTTTAGGTATGTGCATATCGTCCCTTTTTCACCAAGTTTGGTTTAGTTCTACTCTCTGTGAAGTAAAAACAAACTGCAATACACAGAAAATCAAAGAAACTGAAAAAAGTACAAAGACAAATAATTGTAATCATAAAATTATGGCTGAAACACTGCATTCGGATCCATTAAAATAATGTAAAAATCGCAAATAAAGACCCCGTTCAATTTTAAAAAGATGCTTCCACTAACTTGTTTCCCAAGCCAGATTAGAGGGCCTGTTTAAGACTATTGATATACTCAACAATCCATCGCAGTGGACTTTGCCTGATGTGGTGACCTGAACAGCTGGTCATGCTCTTCCCCAAACCACCGCTCAATCTACCATGTACAACACTTATATCTTTAGCGTGCAATTCCAGGTAAGACCACTTAAGTCCAGTTAACAAAGTGACAGGCACTCACATCAATCACTAAACTAGTTCTCAGTCACAAGAACTACCTTAAGACGTGGATTTAAAAACTAGTTAACAAGGGCAGTTAAAGCCGCTTTTGTGACTTTGTTAATCGTTCACATCTACCGGGTAAATAGTTTCTGTTAAAACTGGTTTCTTTCAGCAAAACATTAGCCAAACTATGCCGCACTCAACCCAAGTGAAAATGGATACCTGGCAGTAATTCATTTCTTGTAATGCCTGAACGCCATTAGCTGACTCAACAATTATAGCATGGATGATAATATGGTACCTAATATCAAGCGCAGTAGAGTATATACATATTGTTTCTATGCTATTTCAATGGACCAATAGGCAGGTTTACTAATACATGCAAATCTTATGCATACCTCAAGCACCATAGGTTGTTCTTTACAACCCTAAAGCTTACCCGACAAAGTAAAAAGTAATATATGCAAACAGGATTCCAAGCATTGTAGTCTTATTGTTATAAACCAGGTTGTTCTTGATAAAACTAAAACTTGCCAGAGGCTTGCCTGACATAGCAACAAGTAATATGTGCAAACTAGATTCCAAGTATTTAATCTTATTGTTGTCATCTGCTTTAAGGAATACCAGGCAACTACATTCGTCGGCAAGAAACGCAAATATATTTGAATATGATAGTAAACCTGCCTATTACGCTTTTATTATAATTGTTGAAAAGCAGGTAATGTGAGTACATATGCTCACCAAAGTTGTGCCTCTGTCATTACAAGTGTTCACATTTCCACCGCTAGCAATAAAATCCTTCACGTCTGCAAGCATCCGCTTGGCCTCTTTCTTCTTGATATTCTTGACGGCAACATCATCAAATCCTATGAGAAATAGAAGGAAAAGAACATAATGATATATCACAGTGCAACATTGAACATTTGAGGGAACGTAACAGGTTTCATTGAAAAAGAAAAGCATTATCTCAGGCCACCCCCCCCCCTCTCAAAAAAGTGTTTGATTGTCAATATACATCCCACACCAGGCCCTAAAACCCCTGCCTACTGTACAGGTTTTTTGTTGTTGTTTTTTCTAACTAATGTAAAGATTCTTGTCGATATCGCATTCAAAGTGAATGACAAAGTTGTCAATTTGCATGGAAAATCACTGTTGAGTTATATCACTTAAATATTCATATTCATAACTCTATCATTCATTGTCTGATTTGCCTCAAACCTTATTTTAACGTGATCTGTTTGTCTGTTTTTTCTGCTTCCAATCAATACAAAACTTTTTCAGGGGACAGACCTTATCTTTAAAACTTTAGTTTTGAACTTCTCGTGCATTCCTGGGAAGCAGATTGTTCTATTTTCTTCCTCCAAGGTTAAAATATCAAACTCTCCTGATAATATGCATCCCCGGCCCTCTAATACTTACTGGTGTCTTTCAAAGTCTTCAAAAACAAAAAGACAGATGCGCTGTAATCCTTAAAAATATAAGCCTTTTTCGTAGATTCCATTTCCTGTCACAAAATATCTCTCATAATATCGCTCAAATTCTAATGCTCAACTGCACTTCATGAGAGCATTTAAGTGGAAAGGGCATTTCAAATCATAAATTTTCAAAGATGCAATTAATTTGATGAATTTCTCACAAATAATTGCTCTTCAATCGCATTTGCATATTTTCAAAAACTTCCTGAAACAGTGGTCACTTTGATCCATTTGATGATAAATGAAGTGGGTTTCCTCCAGTTCAATATCACATAAGATTAATTTTATGGTGAAAAGCGATCAATTTTGCTTGATGAGGGATCAAGTTTCTTGAAACGTGCCGATGATAAATTTCTTGATGCTTGTCGACGGCATGTAAGAAGTTTCCAAATCAGCCTGACCTAAAGAGCTTCTCAAAGTCAACGGATTAGTTCTAAACTCCCTGTTGGTTTTATTAAAGACGCTGGTTAAAAATACTCCTTGATGGGTGTTGGTACGTGATGAATAAAATCTCAGCGATCAAAACAAGTGTGATCCTCTCTGCAGAGCAAACAGTGATTTCATCCGACTATCTGAAAAGTGATTTGAACTCCGATGTATATCTACCCTTATGTGTAAAATCTTTTCACAAAACACCTCAAAAAGGTGTCACAGCGGCGCGAGTTCTCTTTTCATCTGCGCCATCAACTTTCGAGGATCCCCATCATTTTATTTATAGCTTTTGTTTCTGAGCTGGTCTTCCTCGTTACGATCCTCCTCCCCTTCTCGTACCCTATGAACAGCTGATGGGAATACATTTACACCGTCATAACAAGCAAATAAACTCCTGGAGTCTTAGCTTGGGGTTTTAGAAATTAATTGAGATTTTCTTCCTCCCTCAGAGTCTGGTGAGTGTGCGATGACATCATCAAAAGGGTATGGATAGGGGTGAGACGGAGGTGAAAGGAGGGGTATAATTTAGGCTTTGAGGGGTGGGGATTAAGGTAATGAGTGAGAATGATTGGGGTGGGGGAGGGGTGGAAGGGATTCAAAAGTGAGCGAAGTTTAATTCCTGCTGAGAGGGAGGGGTCTCGGTGAAGGGAGGAGTAAATAGGCTGTATTGTGAAGTGTAGCACCAACAAAGTTTGTGAATAGGGAGATAAAGGTAATGAGTGAGAATGATTGGGGTAGGGAAGGGGTGGAAGAGACTCGAAAGTGAGAGAAGTTTAGTTCCTGCTGAGTGGGAGGGGTCTCGGTGAAGGGAGGAGTAAATAGGCTGTATTGTGAAATGTATCAACAATAAAGTTTGTGAATAGGGAGATATAGGTAATACGCAAGAATGATTGGAATGGGGAAGGGGTGGAAGGGATTCAAAAGTGTGAGCAGTTTGATTCCTGCTGAGTGGGAGGGGTCCCGATGAGGGGAGGAGTAAATGATCTATATTGTTGAATGTAGTTCAAAATATTTTACAGGATTACGCAATCATTCTCTGTGTTATTGCCATCGAGGCAAAAACATATTGGATGCCCTTAACCAACCAAACCTCTGAAACTGGCCAGACCTTAACCTTTTTTTATTAGGGTTCACTCAAATTTAAAAAAAAATCACAAAGACAAATTATTGGAAGACATGAGAAGCATAACGTAAAATGAAAATTCTAGTATAAGTACATGTGAAATGAAACCCGAAAAGTCATTTCCAGGCATTTTTAGTGCTTTTCAATCCATTTTAAATAAAGTCTCATTTTCAACATCAACGCTGTTCCAAACTTTATTGTGTTACTTTTTACGACTGACCAACATAATTTTTCTTTTAATTAAAAAAAAGAGTCATTTTATTTATTTCTAAATTCTATTTATTGTCTTATTAAAAAGGTAGAGTAACTAGTCCCATTCAAGCCATATTGGCATGCTCTACTGCTGTATAATATTCTTTTGGCCTAAGATTAATTTTCCTTTTTTGATACTCCATTCACACATAACTAATGTTTTCCTGGCAATTAGCCTCTGAACACACAGGAAAGATAGTCAATAGTCGGATATGATGGTGTTACCATTGGGGAGGGGAAATCATTCAAGAGAGGTGTTTGGGTGGAGAAGTGGGTGTTAAAGTGTGCGAAACATTTGACAATAATGAGTGTTTCATTAATAACTTGATATAGGGTGAAATGGATGGGTAAGGCCCTGGTCACATAGGGCCAATGGAAGCAACACCATTCAACACGACTCTTTGTTCGGAGGTAGTTAACTGTGAATTAACAAAGATTCATGTAGAATCGTGTTGCTTCCAGGGCCCTATGTGACCGGGGCTTTAAGTTGAATCGGTGAATGAAGAAAATGAAGAAACTGTGAAGATTTGAGCAAAACCAGACAGTCCTTTCAAAAGTTATGAACTTAAAAATTCTCAAAGATATCAAAATCCCAGCCTTAGATGGGGATCCATGCCATCGGCAACTTTGGCAGAATCTATGTACTTTTATTATTTATTTTCTGACATTGATATACGTTATTCCATCTCTTTTCCATTAATACTCTTTAAGTCTCACATGCAACAGGAAGATATTGTGTTAACCTCTGGGAAAACTTATTACGCTTTTTTCCGGTAATTTTCTTTCCAATGCCTTATTTCTCACTGAATAGGAAATTCTTCACCTCTTCAGACAAAATGTCAAGGCAGGTGTAATATTTTCATGTAACAATTTCATATATTTCTTTCTGTGTTATTTGTATCTTGGTGTTATCTGGTGTATATTCAGCATGTGTTTGTTTAATAAGGTTCATAAGTGATGATGATTCTATGTGTGGACATTATATTCATAAGTGTAGGATAGTTACGTAGGGATAAGTACATGTATCTTAGTCTAATTTGTTTGATTGTTATGTAGCCTAGTCTTGTATGTTAACGTCGTGGACCCCATTGGAAATAAGCCTTGTCGGCTTTCATGGGCTATCCAGTCATGTATGTTGCTACTGACAAATAAATCAAATCAAATCAAATCAAATTAACAAGGAGTATTCATATTGCATCAAAAAATTGTTTGGTTGTCCTCCAGCAAATTAATTGAATCTTTTGCTTCTCACTTGATTTGCAAAAATCTGTTTCAGGGTAGTATTGTAGGATCTCTAATCAAGAATTTAAAATCATATTTATGATGATGATGAAAATGATAATGATGATCTTATATTTAACAAAAGTTTATAGAGATTTTTGTTATATTGTGGCCCCAAAACTACATTTTTCATGTTGCTTTTTTAACTACAGTACCGTTGAAAAAGGAGGACAGGATGCTTAAAAGAAGACTCTCCCCCCCCCAAAAAAAAAAAATATCAGATAACTAATAGGAAGGTTATGAATGTTTAAATATCTAGACAAATTGGTAACTGATGACATCATAGGTGCACAATTGACCATAAATCATATCCATATATATATCAGTGTTAAAAAAATTTCCTCCAAAATATGATTTCCTAATATCTATAGGAAATATTAATGATAGGTATGTAGTTCCTCTATTTGCATGTTAACATTAAAAGAAACTTTGAATCTTCTGTAGAAATCATGAATTTTGCATCATAATCATATTCAACAAAATGATGGTTAGTATTACACCCATGACATCAAATGGCAACATGTCTGACAAGTTTCACAATTTTGCCCAATTTTTCAAATCATTAAAAATTCATAACTTTTTATAACTTGTCTCATTCTTTTCGAATTTTTTCTGTTCTGCTCATTTGATTTTTCTGTTCCATTGGCAACATGTCTGAAAATTTTAACCGAATTGCCTATTTTTTTTTTTTCAAATCATTAAAAATTCACAACTTTTTAATTACTTGTCTGATTCTTTTCAAATTTTTTTTTTGTTGTGCTCACCATATTTTTCTGAATTTTTTTCTCTGATTTGCTCCACTTTTCCAAATCATTAAAAATTCATAATTTTTTTTATAACTTGTCTGATTCATTTAGAATATGCTTTGTTCTGCTCACTTAATTTTTCTGCTCCTGTTCAAAAATTATTATTTTGGGGTAAATTTTTCTTTTAAACTTCATTACGATAGACGAAGGAAGACAGGATGGTATTAACCACTGCACATCATCTTTGTCTGCCACGTGAGTCAAGACACAGATCTGTACTGTGGTCACACTTAAAGGGGAATTACACCCAGACAATAATGTACGGTCAGTAAATGAAGAAAAATCAGATGAACAAACTGTGAAAATTTGAGCAAAATTGGATAATCCGTTCAAAAGTTATGAATTTTCAAAGTTATTATTTCCACCTGTGCTGGGCATCCTTGAAGTGGCATCCGTAGAGCTAATTAGCATAATCTGTGATGTCATACATGGAGAACTCCTCATTCACTTTGTATATAAATTTATTGAAAATGGATCAATATCATATTTCAAATGAGGAATCAACACCGTTCTTTCTGGAATGCTTGCAGAATTGATGTGGCGATAATATATTTAACCGAAGAAACAAAATTTTGTCTACTTTTCTGGAAAAAGAGGAAAATGTGAAATTTTGTGTACAAAGAGAATGGAGAGTTCTCCATGTTCGCAGCCATTTTGTGCTTGTACATTTGCCAATTTAAGGAGCCCATGAGGGGTGTATATCAAAACTTTGAAAATTCATAACTTTTGAATGGATTGTCCGATTTTGCTCAAATTTTCACAGTTTGTTCATCTTATTTAACTTCATTTAATGATAGCAATTTAATGTCTGAGTGTAGTTCCCCTTTAAGGCAGACACTAGGGCCAATAAAAAAAACTGTTTGGATGCCCGCAAATGCCCTTTTGGAAAAAAGCATCCGTCGGTCAAAAAGAGTTTACATTTTTTCAAGCACAATTCAAACAATTCCTGAGGAAAATAATGTTAAAAGAGGGATGAAAAGCCAAAGAATATCTGAAAATGACATTTCAATCCTATTGACAATTTACTGGGCATGCGTGCACCATGGTCAGAGCTAGGGGGCGCAAACTATGAGGTAAAAAGGGTGCAAGAATCTCTTGGAGGGGCACCAAATTTGAGGTGATGACTTTTTCTCTTTTTTTTTCTTGTCATCCCAGCTCAGCCCCCGGGGGCGCCAAGTTTGCTGAGAGGGACGCCAACAGTCGATCCCCCGGGTCTCAACATCCTGGGTGCGCGCATGGTCTGATATTTTAATTTTGGTAGGTGAAAAACAAAAAAAAACAAAAAAACAACAAAAAAGTTCAGGGCGGTGTTTCACCAAGATAAGAAAGACTTTGCGAACAATTTAATGCAGGACTGGTATCAGTTCTTGAGCCGATTGGTCCAGAATCACATGCATAATTGCATGTGTTAACGTAATCCAGTCTGTCTTACAATCGTTTGTAACTTAAAGAACAATTTGGTGAAACACCATCCAGGTCGGGTTTTTCTTAGAAGGTCGGTCGGTGGACGGCATCCAAACAATTTTTTTCCCTCATGGGCGTGTGTGACAACTATGTCAGGTCTGGGTACGTCGATCATATTCCAACTGCTCAGGTATGGTTAGCTATATGGTTATTAATCTTTCTTTGTTCTAGACTAATCAGGTCTTATCACGCACGCTGTCAGATATGTGATGAGCACAGGCCCTGGGATTGTTTAAAGCCGGCGCTGCACTAGCCTGAGTTTCATTGATCTTGAGATTTTAGCCCGATCAGCCCTCTTTGCAATTTATTTTGAGATTGACAATCATTGTCTGCACTATAGCGAGTTTGAAATTTTGAGCTTTAACGACAGCAGTCCTTTTCCACAATTTAGCGCAAGCTCAGTCTGCATTAGCCAGCTCAAAGCTTGGTATAGTTTTTTAGCCTGCGTAGTCTCGGAAAATGCATGAGCATGCGGTTGTTGTGCGAAGAAATTTGCACAAAATGTTCATAATAGCTATGGTTATTAATCTTTCTTTGTTCTAGACTAATCAGGTCTTATCACGCACGCTGTCAGATATGTGACGAGCACAGGCCCTGGGATGCTACCAAACGAAGTGATGACATTGTTTATAGACGGCGCTGCACTAGCCTGAGTTTCCTTGATCTTGAGATTTTAGCCCGATCAGCCATCTTTGCAATCTCTCTTGAGATTGACAATCCCTGTCTGCACTATAGCTATAGCGAGTTTGAGCTTGAAAGACAGCAGTCATTTTCCGCAATTTAGCTCAAGCTCAGTCTGCACTAGCCAGCTCAAAGCTTGTTATAGTTTTAAAGCCTGCGCAGTCTCGGAAAATGACATGCGGTTGTTGTGCGAAGAAATTTGCACAAAATGTTCATAATAGCTATGGTTATTAATCTTTCTTTGTTGTAGACTAATCAGGTCTTATCACGCATGCTGTCAGATATGTGACGAGCACATGCCCTGGGATTTTTCCACATCGCTTCCAAGTAGGTATACGGCATAGGATTGCTGTCAACAGGCCCGTAACAACCACCCTCATACAAACAAAAATAATGTAAATGAAATTGAGGAATGGATAAATAATTGAATTGCTGTAAAAATGTTCATGCATTTTATGCAATTAGTGGCTGCATCAAATATTACAAATGAGGTCACAAGATGAGTGAACAGGCTGTTTTCAGTATGGAACATTTTGTTATTATATTTCTACTATATTCTACCACAAATACGTATGTCTATGTAGGTATGTGTGTGTGTGTGCTGCATGTGGGTCTGCTCAATCTAAAAAACTATTCTGCCCCTCCTGCTTCTAATAGTGACCTGCCTATTTTGTCACAAACATTTATTCTCTTGTCAAATCTACTCTCTCACCATTCCCTTTCACACGTTTTTCCCCTACCCTCTTTGACTTTGAATCCCATCGCTGTCTTGTGGAAGGCTTTGATGTGTTAATTAAAATTAACCCGTTGACTACCAAATTATGTAATTCCAATCAAATTTTTGCATGGACTACTTAGTTCCCGTAGTTGATGGATTAACAATTGTAAGGAAAAAGTAGTTTCTTCCCATTACCTTTCATATGAGTCTCTATAACCATCTTTGTCTCTGAGCCAGCAAGTGCCTGGTCGGACAGAAGGTTGCAGTCAATTTCGTTTGCTCTTGGATCTTCTCCATTCTACACACACACACACACACACACACACACACACACACACACACACACACACACACACACAAATAACCCGTTGACTGCTGAATTTTGCAATTCCAATTGACTGTGTGCATGGTCTACACAGTTCCAGTTGTCTATGGGTTAATAATTTTGAGGTTAAATAGTTTCTTACCGTTATCTTTCATATGAGTCTCTATAACCATCTTTGTCTCTGAGCCTGCAGGCGCCTGGTCGGATGGAAGGTTGCCGTCAACGTCAATCGTACCTGGGTCCGCTCCATTCTACACAAGAAAAATTTTAAAAATAAAAAGTAGAAGAAATTTGTGAAAGCTCAGTTAAAAGCTTTGGGGTAAAAGGCTGGATTACTAACATGTTTAATAGATTTCTTGGAGATTACCATAGATACATAAATTACAATACTTGAAAACGTGAAATTTGCATATATTAATTGTTGCTATTTCAGGCAAGCGCTTGGGTTGTAAAATTTAATAAAGAAGAAATGAGTCAAAGCTCAGTTTAAAACTTTGAAAGGAAAAGGCTGTTTACTAATGAATTTTGATAATGACCATAGTTACGTGAATTACAATAGTTTAAAACGTGAATTACAAAATTTGCATTTATTACTTATCGGGCCTTCGGGCAAGCTTTCAGGTTGTCAAAAACAAGCTTCGTGTATGAATAATGCATAAAATTTGCATCTATTAGTAAACCCTCAATTCTCAACGGTGGTTTATTGCAGTCTATGGTTTAAACCTGGTTAAACCCACGAGTTCGGATAAATTAAAGTTTAAGTGAGTTTGATTTAACACATAAAGATGAAAGTAGTCTAGCATAAGCACATGTGCAGCAATTAATCAAGCACATTTACGCCCAAATTTAACCCAACCCATCAGTGGGGGTTCAAGAATTCAACCTGTTAAAATGAGAGTCTACCCCAAAATAATAATTTTTCAACAGAGGCAGAAAAATTTGGTGAGCAGAGCAACAAAAATTGAAGCAAATTGGACCAGTAATAAAAGGGTTTTAATATTATTTTTAACGATATGAAAAAAAAACAGGATATCACTGAAATTGTCAGGCATGTTGCCAATTTGATGACATCATGGGTGCACTACGAACCATCAATTTATTTATATTGATATTAAAGTTATAGTTCTGAGAAAATCATATATTGGGGGAATGTAACATTTTATCACATTGATATAAATATGGTAAATGGTAAACATCGAAATCTTATCATAATTTCTTTGGCATATGAAAACAAATCATCCTAAGGATGGTAATAAAATTGTATAAATCACTTGTCAATATATTTCATCACACAAACAAGGACAATTTTAAGGGCGTTTTTTCAATATATCTTTTATGACACTTACTCCTTCCTCTTTTTCTAATAAAAAAATGACATTCACAGGATGATTTTAGGCAACAATTAAACCTTAGAGATCTAAGATTTTGGAACTTAGTTTTAGGTTGAAAGTTCAAGTTCAAGTTCAAGTTCATTTATTCAAAACCATCACTATATGATATAATCTTGACATACGATACATACAATTTTGACATACAATAATATAAGTCATAAAGAAACACAGTATAATTAAATTTATATCAAACAATGAATGGTTTTAGGACCCAGATAGAAGCTGAGCTTTTGAGGAGGGCCCCTTCGATCAACAAAATGAATTTAACAATATTACTAACAAATGTAAGTTGATGTATATAATAGATGAATACTAATCTACAAACATATACACAGAGTACACAGAATCACCCATCCACAAACAAACACACACACACACACACACACATACACACACACAAGCATAACAACATAAACTGAAAAAAAATATGTTGTGTGTGATATTACACAAAATAATCCGTTAGCGTGTTGAAATAGTGGTTTCAGCATATCAAGTAACAAACTCCAAACTACATCAATCGCCAAGTGTAATGAGATAATTATATGAAGGGTATGGGGTTGCCTGATCAGGCAGGTTGCTCTAATTTCATCATTGGTGGGAAAATTATGTCGGAAGTTATGACGAAATGGAAAAAGAAGTTTAAGGAAGAGAAGATGGAAAGGGGAGGGTGTGAGAGATCACCAATGACCATGATATTGCATGTTTCTGTTATGTAATTGTTGTATTTAATTGTTAAACAGATCTAGTAGTGACCAGGGATTTTGTCAAATGTTTTCCATATTTATGTCATCATGGGGGAGAGAGGGAAAGAGCAGAGTGCAGGATAGAGAAAGAGAAAAAAACGGGGAGATACATATATTGAGACAGGGAGAGAATGAGAGAAAAAGACAGACAGAGAGAAACAGAGACAGAGACAAAGACAGAGAGAGATTGAGACAGACAGACAGACAGACAGAGTGCGAGAAACAGACAAGAGATGAATATATCATAACATGGAGACAGAGAGAGAGAGAAAAAAAAGAGGGGGTGAAAGACAGAGAAAGAAAAAGATGGATACGTACATTGAAGGGAGGGAGAGAGCGAGAGAGGGGTGAGGGATAGAGTAAGAGAAGAATGAGAGAGATATAATGAAACAGAGAGAGATGAGTGATTGAGGGATAGAGAGAGAGAACAATAAAGAGATACAAATATTGAAATAGAGAAAGAGAAAGGGAGGGAGAGAGAGAAAGAGAGAAAGAAAGGAGTGAATTAGGATAGCGAAAAAGAATGGAGTAATAGATATATTGAATTGGGAAAGGGAGATAGAGGAAGAGAAAGAGAGACAGGGAGGTTTCAGGAATAGAGACACAAGAAAATGGATGGACAGATATATTAAAACAGGGGGAGAGAGCAAAACAGGAGAAAGAGAAAGAGATAGAGGAGTGAAGGATTGTGAAATAGAGAGATAGAGAAAGGGGAAGAGTGAAGGATATAGAAGAGAGAGAGAGAAAGAGAGAGAGAGAGACAGACAGACAAAGACAGAGACAGAAGAGCACCGGATAAAGAGTGAGAAATATGAATATATACATATATTGAAACATGAAAGAGAGAAGAGCAAAACAGATGAAGAGAGCAGAAGAGAATGAGTAAGAAATGGGCCTCAGGTAGAAGAGGAAGTAGAGAGACAGGGACACAGACAAGGTATAAAGATAAACAGATAATTGGAGGAACTTGGAAATTACACAATGTCTTAGCAACTAATAAGTTCATCTCAACCACAACCAGCCCATCACAGCAACCTTATCCAGACTTCTATTTGCAATGCAATTTGCTACCAGAAAATAAACTTGATAATCAAACGCTACTTGATACAAATAAAGGAATAGTTCTGTGCACTTGTGATTTGGACGATTACGTAAAGTAAATAGGTAGAAAAATGCCAATATCTCCAATGATCAATCATGAATTACATCATTAAGATCAGAAAGATTTTAAAGTAACTCATGATAATCAAACATATATGCTATGCCATAGATTTGACAAACAAATCTGTCGAAGGTACTTTTGCAAATTTGTTGTTCAGATAATGACATATTTCCATTCTATCAAGTTACACGTTTCTGCTACTGTCACAAATCCTAATTTCCATACATATGACAGCTATATAAGCAACTTTCATATCATTTTATNATATACTTACATTGAAACAAGAAAGAGAGAAGAGCAAAACAGAGAAAGAGAGCATAAGAGAATGAGTAAGAAATGGGCCTCAGGTAGAAGAGGAAGTAGAGAGACAGAGACACAGACAAGGTATAAAGATAAACAGATAATTGGAGGAACTTGGAAATTACACAAAGTCATAGCAACTAATAAGTTCATCTCAACCACAAACACCCCCATCACAGCAACCTTATCCAGACTTCTATTTGCAATGCAATTTGCTACCAGAAAATAAACTTGACAATTAAATGCTAGTTAATACAAATAAAGAAATAGCTCTGTGCATTTGCACAGTTAAAATAGGATGATTACGTAAAGTAAATAGGTAGAAAATACCAAAATCTCCATTGATCAACCTAATCATGGACTAAAGCAAAACAAGTAACTCAAAATAATACAAAATATACCATACCATATGTTTGAAAAACAAATCTGCCATAGGTACTTTTCTAGATTTATTTTTTCTCAATTCATATGACATATTTTTCATTCTATTGAGAAAGACAGTTATGCTACAGTCACATATCCTAATTACCATACAAATGACAGCTATATAGATAACTCCTATATAGCAGATGTAGGATATCTTCTGAAACTCATAATATCTTGACATATAAATATTTCTTTTCCCAAATTCCAAATGCAACTAAAAAGAATATTAAAGAAAGACAATTACCATTACGTAACCATTTACGGTGATTTCAGTGTAGTAAATATAAAATGAATAATTGCTATACTATTGTATTTATTTATGTGTTTCATTTTGCTACAAAATGAAGGCAACCTTAATGAAAGATATACTTTGTATGCTTGCAACCTTGGTAATACCAGTGATTCCATTCAAACATTCACAAAAGTTAGATACACACAAGAGAATTGTTCTTCCCTATTATGCTACAAATAAATATTGAACATGTGTCACAACTTTCCATTAAATCAACAAGGAGCTACTTTCTTTTATGTTCAGAAAGTTATTGTGAAGGCTTGAATGAAGTTGCAAATTGTATTAATTGTGTCTAAATCACTTTCCCCTTATGATCACAGTGCACAAGTGATTATTAGCAATGATTAGACACAGTACGATTGAGTTTGACACAGAGGTTGGGGATGATTAGACAGTAAGCATTAAATCCTCACAGACAAATTAGTCTGATCTCTCATCTACATCATACGACGGTATACATTAACTAATTACTCTTCCACCTGTTAAGATACATATAATTCAACTATTATTAGGTGAGCTAATTAAGGTTGTGTCAAATGATATTCATTTAGTCTTCGAACAGGAGCCAAACTGGATGGAAATCGCTGACCATAAGTCGATCGGCCATGTGCATAATACACCATTTCACTACACTACATCTGTGAGCATACTGTAAATTTTAACTTTGAGGTAATCTAATTCTCCCTACCACATATAGCCAATATCACCCGATATCACCTCGTGATATCGATATCACGCACTTTGGCTTTGGCACGCTCACTTCCGGGATCCATCTTGATTTTACTGTATACTATCTACGAAATATCAATCCGTGTGTATTTAGCGTAATTTCTTCGTTTTGCGTCGGAAGCCCAGTATTGGGTCGCTTCGCAAAAGAAACCCATATAAAAAATAAATGTGGATATGAAAGAAAAAAAATTAAATGATGCTTTTATTCGCAAAAATCAATGAAAAAAATATGACACTACAAGCCGCTGACGAATTTTACCATAGAAAGCCTATAGACTTTTGAAAACGTGCGAATGTTACCGAAAGTACCTGTGCCAAGAATCTGGGCCAAAATAATTGTTGCGCTGCAGGCGTTCAGATTCGGAGAGCTATATGCGATAGGGAAAATTGTATTCTACACCAATGATTGAACAGTAAAGAGATATTATCTGATTGTTATTATTGGTAAAGTGGTCAAAACATTTAAAACAGACAAGACAGTTGCCAAAGCATATCATAAAAGTTCTTTTTTTTAAACTAATTTTTCTCCACAGTGCTCCATTATCGGATAAGCAGTTTCAGCAGCTCTCATTATTTATTAACTTTTCCTTTCATATACGTTGAATTCAGATTGCTGTTATATTAGGTAAGCAATAAGTGCGTATTTAGATGATGTAAAAAGGGATATTTGTTCAAAGTTGTTCTAGAACTTGTCATCCAGAGTGGTGTTTCACAAAACCATGTGTAATTCATTTTGTTTATATTTTTGTTGGGTTTGTTTTATTTGAATCGGAAAATAGATACAATACAATACAATACAAAAGTTAAGAACAACTGTGAGAACGCTGGAGTGTGGCAAGAGGATTCCTGATCATTCAGCGTGACAACTGATACCAGTCGTTCTTAAAGTCTTTCTTACACTCCCCCATACCTTAAGCCCCGGTCACATAGGACCCCGGAAGCAATACGATTCACCCCGACTCTTTGTTAATTCACAGTTAACTGCATCAGAACAACAAGTCGGGGTAAATCATGTTGCTTCCGGGGTCCTATGTGACCAGGGCTTATATGAAATACAGACTACATCAATATTAGATTTCCAACAAATGAATATGAAGAATTTAAATCTTACATTTAGGAGGAGCTGCACAATCTCTGTGGAGTCGCAAGCGCAGGCTGAGTGGAGAGGGGTCCACAGATCCTCATCTTTTCTGTTGATATCAGCGCCTCTCTGCACAAGAATCTCCGCAACCGACAGGTTGTCATCCATGCAACACTATAGGAACAAAAAATAAATCATTTTCATGTTTAGTGGAAGACTAAACAAAATGGCGGCCCACAGCAGACAAAGAAATGAGTAGAAGTTAGAACTGGGTGGTGACAGGAGAAAAATCATTACTGAAATATCAGTTAATAGTATCTTTGTGTAAACTATTGTTTCTCTATATTTGAATCACTTATATTGATATTATATTTGACATCTTTAATAACGAACACTGCATGATTGCTGACTGTTTTTTATCAAATCTATCATTAATTGATTTATATAATCTTTTAATTAAATTCTTTTAAAAACCAACAAACAGGCAAACAGTATCAATAATGCCCCTAGATTTGCACATTCAATAAATATCTATATGCAATGCCATAAAATAACCATATTTTTGCTTTCCATAATTTTTTTTTATAAACTGCATCTTGAAAAGGTCAACTTTCTCAATAATGAATATCACAAAAAACATCACACGTATCAAAATATTTCTTCCATAAATGCTTTTTCCATCATCATGTCCGCCCACACCTCTGCCTCGATAATTGTCACTTGAAGACTTTCACTCAGACATCTTAGCTCAAATTGCCATGGTTATCAGATTGGTTGCCATGGTGGCAAGGTTGGAATTAAAGCTTTTGCTTGAGTATCCATATTTCTCTCATGCTAACACACGTATATATTCCACGTGAGCTGCATCCATAATGTGACGTGAAGGAAAATTAACTCTAAGAAAAACAAAGAAATATTTTCTGCAAGAATGAAGTGTCAGAGTCATCAATATATGCAGGGAATAAGTCTACTTTTCACATTTTATCAGCAGTTTCAGACTTGGAGGAAATATTTTCAATAATTTACTCTACAGTTCTATGTGAAAAAGTTGCTAAACAAAACATACCTTGTATAGAAATTCAGCTAAAATGCACAGCAAAGTGCAATGCAATATCAGGAAAATTATTCCCTGATATGGCATATATTTTACGATGATGTAATACACCATTTCTCATTCAATTTCTAAGAATCTTTTACAACATTCAGCCCACTTCGAACTTCATATCCATCTGTAGCTCATTAAAAACTGTGACTAAAATTTCATGTTAAGGAAGGGGAATTCGATTGGGGGCATTAAACAATGCTTTTCTTTTCCTTGTTGTCCTTTTTCCTTCATTGTCATCAATGACAAATCAACTTCCTGTCAAGGTAGATCTTCTGGGGGCTATCACATATTCAGCCAAGGAGTATGGTAGCAAGGAAAAGGAGTATGGTAGCTCTAAAGTACAGAAGTAAATATGTGCAGTGTGAAGGTTTGTACACATCTTCTCAACTTTTTGGGCTTTAAAAAGTGCTAAGACGAGTTTGTACAAGTTGCCTTTTCTCCCTTCCCACCATAACGTGGCGCCTTAAGGAGTTGAACAACTCGCCTTTGAGTTGTACGCATAAGCTTCCGTAGCACTGTCAGTTAATAAAACCGTAAGGTTTCCGGCTCAAATATGAACCTTACTAATAACGCCATTTATCGATTGATATCGCCTATTGCCGGTGGGGATAATTGTATGGACATTATTGTGGTTCCAAACATACTGTTTAATAGGCAAAAAACATTGTAGCAGCCATCAACCTTTTAAAAAAGGTCAAATGTGATAATTTATACTTTAAAAATTCACTCAAACTAAAAAAATCACAGTAAAATAATTAAAAAAAACCATGTGAATTGGACCCAAGAAGTCATTTTCAAATGTTGTTTGATTTTTCACTCCCTTCTCACTTATGTAATACTAATTTTTCACATTTGTGTATTCTCAATATAAAAAGTATATAGCAATTTTCTGACTGACCTATCCTATTTCTCAGGAATTGCATTTGAGGGCAACAAACAATTTCTATTATCTTACCTGATGTAGGAGTGTAACTCCACTCTCTGATGTTGTATTGGGGTCTCCATTCTGGTCCAAAAGTGTTAATACTGTAATAGAAAAGAGAAACAAAATCATTTCCATACATTAATCTGATATATTGAGTTAATATTGGAACAAAAATGAGACGTCATTTTCATAAACAATTCTAAAATGCTGACAGAGAAAACTGCAGTGTTTATGCATAAATTTGATTCGAAGAAAAATGAAATTGTATTTAATATACAGTGCAAGTCAGAATTCTTTGCTCCCTATATACCTTTGACCAAGTTGTTCAGCGATCCCACTGTAATTATATTGTCCACAGCTTTATAGTGAAAACTTGTATATAACTCTAGAAATAAAAGAATTCAAAATTTCAAGCTAATTTCATTGTTTTATTAATTTATTCATCAAAGACTTTGGATGTTCTAAAAAAAAGAAAAAAGAAATTATCATTCTACTGAATATTGAAGGTAGAAAACAACATTACGTTATCACTACCATTTTTATAATGAAATAATTCATTTAAATCAATCATAAAATGAGTTGGGAATGATGATCTATATGTACATGTATGTAACAAAAAATGATTACTACTTTAAAAATGGCAAGACAGTATGACATATAGAGCAAATTATATGCATCATATTCAACACCCAAATGAAACAAAAATGTCACATGGATTCACCGATTTTACCATTCACTATTAGTACTTCACACACACACTCACAATCACACAACTGCTCATACATACACACATTATTTTTATCCACTCATTCTGTGTCACTCTCAAACTAACTCAAAATTACATACTAACTCATTCATTCAAACTCATTTTCCTGAACCACCTCTCATAATCTGATACACTCTCATTCAGTGACTTTTGAGCATGTACCAATTCATTCACATATTCATTACCTTCTTCATTCAAACTCTCTCTCTCTCTCTCTCTCTCTCTCTCTTGCAAACCACTCATAATAATCATGCACACTCATAATTGCTCACTTTCTCGCATACAAACACAACTGAATATGCATTCACTAACTCACACTCACTCTCTTTCAACTGACACATGGTTGCTCACTGTCTCACATACTCTCAAAACTCAATCACTAACTAAAAAATTCACTCTCTTGCAACTCACTGAAACTAACTGACACTCACTGGCCCACTTTCTTACACATGCTCACACTCACTCAATAAATAACTTGCACATTTATCAATTTATTCACTCACTAATGCCTACTAACTCTCTCACACACTGAGCCCAATTGACTATACTCACAAACATGGGAAACTCAAATCTCAATATTTCAACGTCTCATAGGGAATCTTTTTCTCACTCATTCCATAAATATTTCACATCCCATCTCAATTGAATGTATTTTCTCCCTTGAGTATATTTCCATTCTAGCCAACAAAACTCACCAACTGAGGTTGAATGATCCTTAGACTCCACTGAACAGTCCACTGTAATGTGATGTGTGTTGCTCTTGCTTGTTGTCTTACAGGTGCAATTCATGGTCACTCAAAACACTCAAATTAGTGCCTGGTGCAAGAGGCTACCATATCCATGATTGATAGATTGTCTCAGATTTAAGATGTTATCAAATAGGCGAGTTTACCAATAGATGCAAATTCTGTGCACAAAGGATGTTCTTAAAAAATGGAAAAGTTGTCCAAGGATTGCTGACATAGCAACAAGTAATGTATGGAAACTGGATTTCCAATTATTGTAGTTTAATTGTTGCTAACCAGTTTGTAAACCAGTCTTTTGATGGATCACAAGAATCTCCATGTTCAATTATCCAAGGAGGTCATGATATACTGGTATCAATGTGCTAGGAGACATGATGCAGAAAGATGCACAGTCTTCAAATCACGAATGAAGTCTCCAAATTCACCCGAATGTTTTGTTTCATTTTTAGACATTTTAAAGTTCCCTTGATCATCCATTAGTTCCTTCAACAAGTAATGCAGAGAAATATTCAATTTAGAAGCAATCTCAAACACATTTATGTAAAAGTTGGGGAGCAAAATCATATTAGGATCAAATTCATACATCAGAGTCTAGATTCAAATTTCATAATTTGTAAATGTTTGATACTAAAATGCAAATAGGTGACATTGAAGACACCATCAACACCTGAGATTAAAACTCATTGTTGTTCTCAAGATGAATTGAAGTTCTGGTAGACATTGTTGACAGGTATATTCCCAATGCTTCGACAGAAAAAATGATAACATTACAAGAAAATTAATGTCAATATCAGTGAGAGTGATTGATGTAATAATTAATGCTTGAAAACAAATTATTATTTAAGGTTTGTCTCACTGAGTAAACAAAGACAAAATATATTACCAGAAAAGTTGTTAAAAACCACTTATCATTTTCATCATGAGAGAGATATCATTATACTTTGGTAATAAATGATACTTGATTTATTTTGTTGAAGTCTTCAGAAGGATCTCATTGATCAAACTATTGTGGCACAGCTATCTACACCTGATAGCACCTGTTGTGGAACACACAGATGACTAGATCCTACCAGACAACCATATTGACACCTTACTGAAATCTACACCTCATCTTAAGCACCTCTTGTGGAGTATGCAGTTAGCTTTTAAGATCCTACAAAGCAACCATACTTGACACTGAAATGAAATCTTCACCTGATATAAACACCTGTTGCAGAGTATGCAGAAGACTTTCAATATCCTACCAGGCAACTATACTTGACACCGAACGACTGAAATCTACACCTCATTTAAACACCTGTCGTAGAACATGAATATGACTTTCAATATCCTACCGGGCAGCCATGTTTGACATCAAAATAAAAGGTGTCAATATTGAGTGCAATTTCTTGATAGAGATGCTTTCTCACAAAACAAAGTTAAAGTATATGAGAACCTGGATTTATCTACACCCGAGTTTAGCACTGGTCATGGAACACTCACAGGGCTTTTAAGATTCTACCAGGCAGCCATGTTTGACACTAATAATAACAATAATAATACATGAGATTTATTAAATGCCATTATCCATTTTGATCAAATGCTCAAGGCGCTTGAATGAGCTATGAATAATTTTAATCTAGGAGACACTTAAAGTATAAAAGAGAATCATGTTGTATCTACACCTGATTTTAGCACCTGTCATGGAGCATGCAATCCTACCAGGCAACCATGTTTGACAATGAAATGAAAGTTGTCTGTATTGAGAGAGGTAACACAATAGTCAATAGCGGAGCTTTCTCACAGAGTAAACTGAATGTAAGCATAGAAGAGAATAATGTTGTATCTGCACCTGAATTTAGCACCTGTTGTGGAGCATGCAGATGGCTTTCAATATCCTACCATAGGAATATCTCTATGATCCTACAAAGCAACTATGCTTGACATATCTAGTGTCAATATTGAGTGAGGTATCTTGATACAAATGCTTTCTCAAAGAGCAAACTAAAAGGAAGTATACAAGGGAATCGTGCCCTGATATTATTATTAGCACCGGTCATAGAGCATGTACGCAGATGGATTGTAAGGTCCTACCAGGCAACCATGTTTGACATCGAATTGAAAGGTGTCAACATTGAGTGGTGTAACTTGATAGAAGTGTTTTAACACAAAGCAAAATAAACGTAAGTATAGAATCCCAGTGCACCTACACCTGATTTTAGCACCTGTCGAGGAGCACACAGATGGATTGTAAGATTCTGCCAGACAAGCATGTTTTAACACCGAAATGAATTAAAGGTGTCAATATTGGGTAAAATAACTTGACAAAATACTTTCTAACAGATCAAACAGAAAGACGATTAAGAAAAGAATCCAGTTGTAAAGTGCATCACATCAAAACCAAATAAAACTGAATCCCAGTATCCATGGATCCTACCATCTTGCAACTCATCTCTGAATCCTTATCGGCATCAAATCATTTTCTTATGCACAGGTATAACACTGCAGATCCCTAAATACCTCCTGATTTCAAAATAACAGAATCCTGACATTGCCCATAATCTTAACAATTCACAAATGGAGACCACCTGAAGAGAACGAGTATTTGAAATGTCCGCTCGAGGAGAGAATGAGATGGAAATGTCAGCGATAACAAATAAAGGAGTATAGATTTGCTCAACTGCAATTTCAAGCATGTATTGTAATGAATATAGCATGCGAGAAATATTAATGCGGTAGGATCGAGGAGTTATGATGGTAAAGAAAGAGATGTCAGGAGAAAGATGATAGACTTGTATTCATCTTAATAAGTGGTAGCGCTAGCCCACTTATGCATGCTGAGATTTGATACTGCATATGGAGAGTTTCCAGTATTTCCAGAAACCAGTTTGCTCTAATTCCCTTATTTTCCCCTTCTGACTGGTAGAAAAAATATCCATGATAATTATTTCATCTAATTTCCACTTGATATCAGGAGAGGTAGCACTGGTAGCAATAGATGAGTTTACTAATTAAATGCAAATTGTGTGCGTACTTCTCGATACACAGAAGGTTGCTCTTGACAACCCAAAAGCTTGCCCAAGGTTTGCCTTTCATAGAAACAAAGCAATCAAAATCGCTTTTTGTCATTTAATGTATATTTTCAACAAGCATGATTTTTCCTTTACTGGAAAAGAAAAGAAAAAAAGTCTGCCCTGCTTTCCCTAAAATGCCCAGAAGATTGTTTGGTTGCCAACTATTGACCAATCCTATAAAACTGGCTGGACCTGAACCCCTGTTTTTTGTTGTTTTTTTGTTGTTTTTTTTTTACTTTTAACTATTTTTCTTTCAAATCACAGTCACCTGATAGATAAACTTATTCAAAACAACCTGAAGAATAATTTCCAAATCTTCTTTGGTCTTCAATCTTTTTAAAGTCATATTTTCTACGTAACATCTCTTAAGAATTTAATCATTAAGAAACAAATATTTCCAACTGACCATTGCTATTTTTTAAACATGGCATTTTTGGACAACAAAACAACTACATTTCTTACACACTTTTTCATTTTGTTTTGATGTAGTATTTTTGTGTAATTTTGTTTAGTGTTTTCTTGTTTTAAATATCCTTTATGAATTTTGTTGTACTTATTTGTATGTTTTTAACTTATTCACGGCCTTGCTGAAAAGCAGCTTTGAGCTGATAGCATGCTATTTACCGTGATTAAATAAATAAAATAAAATCAATACAATACTAAAATACACCTTTCTGCCACCTTGCAGCGGGCTAGGGCAACCACACTGTCATGGTGCTTACTGTATTCCTATGAGACAATTGGGTACTTGGCATGACCAATTAGAAACATCAATAATACACACATATGCAATACAGGAAGACAACCAATCCAAAGCATTAATATAGCAAGGTTGAATTTTAGTCTTGGTAAATAAACCTGTTGAGGTGATTTTTAAATATTCTCCATTCACAACATGGAGGTACCGTGGTGTAGCGGTTCTGACACTGGCCTTTCAAGAGGGTTGTAGGTTTGAATCCCACCCAAGGCATTAATTTCCTTCTGCATGAAATTTAATGACATTGTGCTGCACTCAACACAGGAGAGGTGAATGCGTACCTGTAGGAAAAAAATCCTTGAATGCAGTAAGCACTGAATGGCAGCCAAGTGTACATAAATGTTGTGTATTTATTTATCTAAAACGGTTTAGAATTACATTTTCTTTCGCGGCCTACTGGCCAAATTGCAGATTTATATACAAGAATACATACATTATGCTCTATAATACATATATGTCAGATTTACTTCAATTCAGAAAGGGAAGGTAATATGTGAATAGGAATTACTATCACTTGAAACCAAATATGTATTTTAGGGTAAATCAAGAGCAAGAGTCTGATTTAGTAGACTATCCTATAAACGAGAAGAAGTCAGAATTGAAAGTCAATCTTTATAAGCCTTCTTGGTAATGAGCAATTGAGAATTGAGACTAATGAAAGATCTTTATGACGCCTATAACGATGAATCAAACAAAACTTTATAAGCTGCTTATTAACAAGTGATGATTAAGACAATACCTAAGCTATTGACTTCTTGGGATAATATCAATAAATATTCATAGTTCATCACTTGTGCAATAATGAATGCAAATATCTTTTCAAACTGCAGGAGCAAAATTTGCAATATTGTATAATTCAGAATCAATGTTGACATAGCACATTGAAGAGCCGATCTGATTTCTTTTTAAACAGCCATTTGCGGAGGGTGCAAACTTTTTTTTTTAATGTGAGCTGAATAAAAAGAGATGGGTAAAAAAGAAACTGGTGGAAAATGCACAACATTGTTCTATTGTGAACCAAGAATCTGATGTACAATTCATTTCTCCTTTTGCTTTTGCAGATATTCTTTGGGTGTTTAATCCCTTTAAAGTCTTATTTTCCTCATATTTTGAATATCAAATGTCAATCTTTAGACTAGCTCACACCCACATTTTCAGACATTCATTCGAGGGCATAAATTCAAGAAACATAAATCTAACCCATTGAATACTGAAACCGCAAAGTCCATGCACACAATATATGGGAGTTAAAGAATTCAGTTAGGTGACTTCAAGTACGGTGTTGAACGCTGGTGTTGGTGTTGCAGCAAAACCAACACCAGCCTCAACACCAAACTTGAAGTCTGTCGGTGTTTGGGGCAGACCTAGCAAGATTCTGACGTATTTCCGGTCATTTCTGTATCACTTTTGTAAACTGACCAACGGTGTTGGAGCTCGGTTTACTGACCGTTTTGCTCTCTCAAGACCAACATCAACACCGAACACCATACTTGAAGTCACCCAAAGTGTTAAGAAAAAGAACAAAAATGCAACAAACAGCATGCATGTGAGAAGGACTCAAATCGCCGCACAAAGAAGTAATAACAACTGAAGATGAAAAACTTCGAAGTGATCACGTAGGTAGCATGTTTCTCGTCTAATTATCCCATTAGGACCACGACAGTCTTGACAGGTTCTTCAGAGCAACATGATAAAGCGATATCCATCCATCAACCCCACAGATACGTTAGTTGATGTAACACTAGACCATGTTCCTATGAACTCAGAATTTTAGCCCAAGCAGCATGCTTTGAAAATTTGTTCAAAACTAAAGTAACTCAGTCTGCATCGACCAGAATGAAATAACTAAAGCTAGAGAAAATGCAGTCCTTCTCTGATTTATCTCAAGATAAGACAAACCAAGTCTGCATTGATGAAAATAATAATAATAATAATAATAATAATAATAAGTATAATATTCATATCTTGCTTTATACTGGCATTTCTAAGCACCTTGCTATTGGTAAACTAAATCCTTAACATATTAAATTAAATTAAATCAAACTAAAATAATTATTTTAAAAAATAGAAGAAAAAAAACCTGAAGTGATCACGTTGGTAGCAGGTTTCTCGTCTAATTATCCCATTAGGACCACGACAGTCTTGACAGGTTCTTCAGAGCCACATGATGATAAAGCGATATCCATCCATCAACCCCACAGATACATTAGTTGATGCTACACTATACAATGTTTCTCTGATCTCAGGTTTTCAAGTCGATCAGCATGTTTCAAGAATAACCCAGTCTGGCTTGCCAAGGGTGAAGGGACTAGCTAGAGCAAGTGCAGTCCTTCTTCACAGTTTATCTTAAATAACCCAGTCTTTATAGTCAAGAACACAGTAATGAGAAAGAGCATGACCAGAAAAAAATATGCTACAAAAGTGGAGGCATTATGGTTTAGTGGTTCTGCCTCTCGCTTTTCATCCTGAGGGTAGTAGGTTCAAATCCCACCCAAGGCAGTCATTTCCAATAGCAAGAAATTCAACTCAGGTGTGGTGAATGGGTACATGGCAGTAATATATTCATACCTTACAAAGCTAAATCTAAAGCTAAAGCTACAGTAATAATAATGCAAAGCGCCTTGAGCATAATTCACAGAGTAGATACCAGTGCTATATAAATTTCATCTATCATCATTATTATTATTACTATAACATATTGATGCCAACATCAAATTTTGTAAATAATTAGTCACTGATCCAAGATATTGTTGACTTGTTCATCTCGAAAAACTGCCACCAGCTACATTTAATGAATTGGCTTACTAATTCTGTACGCTCTACAAATAAGATTAGTCACGTAAGTTCACTCCGATCTGAAAAATAGAGCCGATTCCAAAACTGGGGATAGTGTGAACTGCCCTAATGAAGAAGCGATATAGCCATCCATCAAGACGGCAGACACTCTGCAAATTACATCACCCATCTTGAAAAGTTTATGGAGATGGAGGAAGGAAGAGGTAAAACAGCTGTAGAAATGTGCCCCGCCAACATAGCCGCAATGAGCAGGTATATAGGAACATACAAGTATGATTAGGAAAGGTTGTGAAGAAAATAAGATGTAGAGATNGGGGGGTCAAATTGACCCCCCCCCCCCCGAAAAAAATTGGTCACTGCTCCTTCAATTTTCCCTGATCAAACCAAACTCATAGCAGACTCTTTGGATGCCCCCTCCCCCCCTTTAGAGGTGAACACCTTTCCTTCTTTTTAAACAATTGGAACCCCTCCCTTTTTGGACTATAAGAGAGCGAGCATTATAGGGAAACATTTGTCTTAATACAAAAATTTACTGTCATGATGCATTGAATATTCTTTTTGGGGGTAAAAACTTGCAACAGGAAAAAAAATAAGATTAGATTATTGTATACAATACTCTATTATTAATAAAAACTTGGTAGAGAAAATGTTGAGACTTTTATAGGCCATTTTTGATGACTCAATTAAGTTTGAAAATTTTGATTTACTGACACAAAGCAAAAATACTGGAACTTTATCTAAATTAACATTTCATCAGAAGAATGACACCTTACATGATTTTAAAGTTTATTCAACAGATGAATTACTCTACTTTGATAAAGGGTACCAATGTATGAAAGGAAAGGTTTCAAATTCTGTGATTGATTTTGTAGTCTAATGTTAAGCGCTGGATTTTAATGAAATATTTTGATGTTTGAACAGGTGAATGGATCCCGTGGCAAATGAAGTGATGAATAACGAATACTTATCAACTACTTTTTGCTGTGCATCCATAAACTTAGGTTTTCAAATTTTTAAAGAAATTCATAAAAATGTAATAATTGACATGCATTCCAATCAAATAAATAAACAATCAAACTGAAAAAACCCTGAAATATTCCTACTAGTAGACAACTTATCACAAAAAGTGCTGAAGAATTTGCACATCATGACTTTCAAGATGGCGCCAACAACCCATAAATTATTTGAAAATAATCCCAACAAATTCATACAAACTTCAATCAGAAATGTAATCTACCAGAATATTTCCATTTTGGATCGCTGATGCTTTGAAAATTACCGAAAGAGGAAATTCTGACTGAATCGCAAAAAGGGTTAGAACATATAGATACTCTAATCTCAAAGTGGAAATGCAATTTGCTAACTTGATGGGATAAAGTTTATGAAATAAATAAATCAGGAGCAGATTTATAGCAAATCAAAGTAGAAATATACATTTCCAACTATTACTGGATAAAACCCAATGAATATATAAATTAAAATATTTTCAAAATATTAAAAGATGAGGGTTTTTTTGCAAAATGATATGAGATGCAAACAATACAAAATAAGAGTTGAATTCTAATTAACTTCATGTTAACTAAAAAAAAAACAGTCCTTGTATTCAAAGTTATGGCCATCTCGATGAAACACATCTCTATTGATTCACTTGACACTATTAGAGGTGAAATATTCTGAATATTGTTTTTAATTTAAGTTTTTGACAACTACAGTGTGTCTCAATAAAAACGTAACACTTTTGAAATGGTTGGCAAATTGAGCATACATGGTCTTATGAAGAAATATTGATATGTATAGAAAGCTGAAGGATTGACCTTTCTAATGATATGAAAAATTGGAAGAAAAAAATCATGCTTCGATGAACAGTAATCACTTAAGTTAGATGTTTGAAAATGTGCCTGCGCAGGATTTTCCTTCCAATTTTGGACAAGTAAGTTACTTGTAGCTTACAAAAAGATTTATCTGAGATATTTAGGATCGATGGATCAACAGGGTATTTTGATTAGATTGAATACCATTCCTTTTGCTCTGTTATTTATCAATTCCGAAAAACCACCTCCACCACAAACACACACACATGCACACAATTCCACTCCCATCGTATTGTAAACAAAAAAATCTTTTTATGTAAGATGTTCATGTTGTTTTTATTTTCTTTCATATTTACAACTGCTTTGTTCATCTTAAAATGAAAGATCTGACAAAAATAATCGTCCCGATAATCGATGGACATGTTATCCCTGCCCTTGATAGAGTTGCAAGGTATCGCCAATGCAGGAATGGACGGTTCCAACGTGTATGGTGGGTGCAAGATGGGGCACCTTGCCATTGCTGCAGAACACCTCACCCAGCTCTTCAGTGATCATATGAAGTTGAATGGCTTCCACGTTCACCTGATATGATGCCTCTCGACTTCTTCTTCGGG
>BQKZ01003752.1:4071-17235 GCA_036244855.1 Temnopleurus reevesii
TTATTTTATGCATAAATTAGCATATTTAATTATTTCAACAATTTTTTTGAAAAAGTAACCATACATTTCGGTAGAGTACGCCGCAAGCATCATACGTGCCAATTTTCGTCGCGATCGCGCGTTCTACGGCCGAGATCTGAGGGGGGGGCGGAATCCGCCCCCCCTCGGCTGTGAGATGGGTCCAAATAACCCGGCTCTATTAGGGTTAAACCAATCAATGAACAGAGATAAATGTATCCAGTATATAATACCTTCTAGTTCAGTTGATGTGACTGGTTGCAGTGTTTTAAATGTTTAAAGTATGGTTGGGTGTGAGCTATGTAAATTTATCAACAGACCATTGCAGTAATCAATGTTAGGTGTGGCAAATGCACTGACAAGTTGCTTAGATGACATTGGGTCAAGGAACTGCCGGAGTTTCCTGATCTTGTAAATTCCAAAAGCAGCAGCCCTGCAAGTTTGTTTGTTGTGCTGCTTTATTGTAAGCTTGACTCATCTATCTAACATAACACCTAGATCACATACCAAATCTGAAGGAGGGATTGCGGCAACCTCAGCATCCAGGTTTGGTAGAATACTAGGATTTTGCTGCTAACCCAAGCTTTTACATCTGATATACACTTCTCCAATTCGGCTCATGTTATTGATTTCGTTCCGTAGAAGTGCAAGATATAACTGCGTATCATCAGCATCAGGATCAAATTGTGTACAACAAGTAAAAAAAAAAAAAAGTTCACAAGCGAATGGCCGAAAACTTAATGATGCAAAGACTGAAATTCTACACATTACATCACGTTCCATAACTTCAACCCCTATTTCCACATTAAACCTGGATGGTACCCTTGTTCAGGCTGCCCAATTTTGTAGAAATCTTGGTGTTATCTTTGATAACAAATTTACCTTGAAAATTTCAACGCGCATAAATGTTGTAAGGCATCATTTGGCATATACAAAATCGGCAAGATTCGCAAGTTCCTGAACAAGAAAACCACTGAACGCCTTATCCATGCATTTGCACTCTCTCACCTAGACTCATGCATGCAACAGTTGGTCTCCTTTTTGGTCTCCTATCTAATCAATTACAACGGATACAGCAAATTAAAAACTCACCAGCATGGCTTGTAACACAAAGAAAGAAATATGATGCAATATCCCCTGTTCTGAGAAACCTACATTGGCTCCCAATTAAATCCAGAATCAAGTTTAAACTGATCTCCCTAGCCTATCAATGCCTTTATCAGTTAGCACCCATATATCTCAGAGAATTGCTCATTCAATATAAACCTGAGAAATCTTTACGTTCTAGTAAAAGATCAATGTTCACTGTACGTAATACTGCAACAAATCATGCGGTGGGAGATCATTCTCACATGCCACATATGTCAAACTACCTCCCAAATATTACACTAAATGAAAATTTTGCAAGTAACCTAAAGACACATCTCTTTAAAACCCGCTAACATAATTATAATCCCACTTCCTCTGACATTTTTCTCATTTTCTATGTTCTGTTCAGAGCATAGGAACTTTCACGTGATTGTGTGAAGTGCTATATAAATGTCTTTCATTATTATATATTATTATACATGACTTGTTCAACACCCGCATGTGATCTGATGACATTGCAGAGAGGACCAGTGAAAATTAAAAAGTTCAAAGTTACCAAGCCCGATCCCGTGGCTACACCCCAATAGAGAAGAAATGACATTATTGAGATTGATTTTCTGTTTACGATCCTGTACTGAAGAATGGAGCCATGGATAAATTTCTTGCTGAAGGAATTTAACGCTATGAATGGGATTCAAACATATGAGTCCCTGGTTGAAAGGCGCGAGTCAGAACCAAAGACTACAATACGATACTGAATATATTGACCTTAGGAAATTCTAAAAGCATATATGGGATATATTTGATTTTACCAACCTTGGATTTCATGTTCATTTTATATTAGACGTCAATAGAAAACAATTTTTGTTAGCATCTCTTTTACTGTTTATATAATATTGGATGGCAATAAATGGAATACCAGGGAATATTGCACGAGTTAGGGCAATATTGCACGAATCGAAGATGAGTGCAATATTGGCCCTAACGAGTGCAATATTCCCGGTATTTCATGAAATGAAGCCATCCAATATAATTATTATTATCTTTACATATACCAGAAGGCTCGTCACTGCTTTGCGCAAGCGTAAAATTGAAGCCGTACAATATGGCTTAATATTGTACGGCTTAAAACTCTCATATAGATGATAATTAGGAATATACAAAGTTCCAACCCATATTCAATCCCCACAGGCTTCCTATAATGTACATCTTTTTAGTGTGTTTCCATTTTTCTCAAGCAAATTTCCTCATCTTGAAGTCTACACATATGGTATTTTTTCATTTGTAATGGTCAAATTTTGTATTGCTATTTTACTTCTCTCCATCCTTTCTTTCTTTTTGCAGCTCTTTTCTCATTCCAGTTTAATTATGAATTTTATTAGTTTGCCTTGGTTGATCTACTTCATTAAGTATTTATCCTCACCTTATTTTCTTGAGTATTTGTGGAGTATTCTTGTATGAAAGTGTTGTGTTTTTTTTTTACATTTGCATTTTTTGTAATTTAGCCTTTGAGCTGATATGATTGGTATTTTGATAAACCTATACAAACCTATATATATATGTAAATCTTTCTAGATAAAGACCAAACATACATATCCATTTCATTGACAACCTTTTAAACTCTCATGTTATTTTATTTAGTCATCATCAAACTAGCATTCTCTCTTTATTTCTGGCAGATTTTGATTGTATTGACTTGAGTGGCTTTAGTGTGTTGGTGATTGCCCAGGTGCTGAAATCCTTCTTTCGGGACATGCCAGAGCCTCTCCTCACTTACCAGCTTTATGAGGAGTTTCTTAGAGCAACAGAGATCCTTGATAGACATGAGAAGCTCCAGTCATTACAGAGCAGCATCCAGAAGCTTCCTCTTGAGAACTATGATACATTTGAGAGACTCATCTTCCATTTAGCCAGGTGAGTGTTTCTATACAGGTACAGACTCAGCTGGGTTTCTTAAAGCCACATTACTCTCTTTAAAAAAACAAAAAAGTGCAACTTATTTTGCACGAAACCGTGTGGGTGAAATTTATTCTGACTTGTAAAGTGGCACAAAAAATGTGGAATTTTCATAACCAGAATTGTGAAGATGCTTGTTGTCCAATTGTTTTTAGAATGTATCGCAATTTGAAGAAATAAGTTCCATATTCAGAAAAGTGTGAAAGATTTTGAACTTTTGACTTCAGAAATTAATTGTACACAAATTTAGTCAAGAAAATGTAATAAATACGACAATATGTCAACATTCGTACTTCCTCATTTTTGTCTGTCCAAGCTGCTTGAAACTATCATACGTTCCAGACCTGTGTTCGTACACCCCAATTTATTCAGTTTTTGGTTCTTCATTCTTTGTTTATTCTATGTATTGTATACTTTTGTTATATCATCTTTTCCTCTTCTTTAACTCTCATTTTTATTTGTTTTTTACCTCCTTTCTTTATATTTATTTTTCTTCTTATTTATTTCTTATTGCATATTTTTTTATCATTATTCCAAATTTGAGACAATTTATTTGAAAATTTTAGAATAAGTCATTCAAAATAAAAATTTGAAGTCAATCTATCTTTTCTTTACCATTGAAACACTTTTCTGCCTTTCATTAATTGTTAATTCCACATGTTCTAAATTTTCATTATTTCATTTATTCTTTTTTTTTTTTGTGAATTTTTGTTATCATTTTTACTTCATGTTTTTTTGACCTCCTCCTTCACATCAATTTTTCTTGTCTATTTTTTTTACAATATTGTTTTCTCTATGTTTTTATCATTTTCAAACTTTGAAGCGATTTATTTGAAAATGTCAAAATAAGTGATGCAAAATATGCATTGGAAGTCAACCTAACTTTTCTTCACTATTGAAACAATTTTGAAGGAGAGACAGATTTAGGAGAAAGATATAAGGCCAAAAAACATTGTTTGGTTGCCCAAGATTAGCTTTTTTCAAAAAAAAGGGTCGGTCGGTCCTATTATATTTTAATGAGAAAATAAAGAAAAACATAGAAAATAAAAAAACAACAGTTTCAAACGTCGCAATCTATTACAGGTTCATTCAAACACTGAATACACTAGATATTTAATGAAAGGTTACATGTTGATAGTTCACACTATGAAATAGAACATGCTACGTAAGTACACACGTTTGGGGAAGCCTGCATGTTCAAAACGTGAAGGAAGGACAAAAACAACGCAGCGGGAAACATCTCCATCCAAATTCACATTTTATTTTTACTCTTCTTTGCAGCGTGCAGATCAGAGCCGGGAACTCTGGCAACCCAACATACTTTGTGTTTTGAGTCGGCACTACAAAAATATATTTCTGTTGGGCCGTTTTCATAGAGTTGGTCGGTCTAGGGCAACCAAACAATTATTTTGGGGGCCTAACAAGGAATTATCATATGTATGAAAAAGATATAGGACAAAGATAAAGAGCAGAGAATGTAAGCATTGAAAAATTGACGGAAAGGTGATTGGAAAAGTAGTTAACAGAAGCTAGAAGGATAGAGGAAAATGGGACAAGGAAAGAGATGAAGAGAGAAAGAGAGAGAGAGATAGAGAGACATAGACCCCATTTACACCAGAAAGGAGGTCCGAGGCCGGCCTCGGGCCTCCAATTTACGCCGGCCCGAGTACCACAATTTTGTATGTTTACACCAAGAATCGGGCCGTCAATTAGGCCTTCTTTTATCATATCATAACCCACCTGTTTCCTATTCTTATTTTCCCTCTCCTCATGCTATCAATTATTTTCGCTGTGTTTACCTTTATTTTATTTTTATTTTATTTTCTTCATGTCGTATTTTATTTTCCATCTTCCGACTTTCTTTTTCTGTTACTTCTGTCCTTACATGTATGTTATTTATTTCGTTTATTCTATCGTCGCTCAGTCTGTCTATCATTATGTTATTTATTATTATTCATTTATTCTTTTCTGACTATCCTTATGTTATTCTTTGTTTTTCGCTAGTTCTATCCTCGTTTTCTGTCTATCCTTATGTTATTCTTGGTTTTTTGGTCTGTGCTCATTATAGTCCGAAGGCTAGCAGTATACAGCAGCCAAAACGTCATTACGTTTGCACATCGTGAAACAACTGATTAACTCTCTTCAATTATATAGAAATTCCTTACATTATCGCTTGGTGCTCTTTGGTTGTCTCGCGATGCACGACGATCGTGGAAAGACTGTGGTTGTCGGACAGTGGTCGCTTGGACGAGAGCTTGCAATGACGAACAACCTTGGTGATCGAGTGACCTTCCGTACGTTCGGTGAACGCTACTGGTGTGGATGGTGTCATCCATCTCTGAACTCGTTCCCCAGGTCTTGGGGGGGTTTCAACAGATCAGATCTAGTTAATGGTAGCCCTTTGGTTGATGTTGTGACTGACCAAGGTCAGCAAAGAGTAAATGAAAATCCAAGCTGTCTGACTGCAGTTAAAACGATAGACAGCCTACATGTCTCAATGGAATGTTCTACAAATGTTAACAAATCTATAGCCTAATTATTTAATTGCAGTAGATATAAATGAATTCCAGCTTTCTTCAGGGAAAATCGACATTGAGCATATTTATTCTCATATTTCTTCTAATTTACAGTTATTTAATCAAAATGGGATTAATTCTTCATAAATAATGCATACATAAATGGTGGCTTGCCATTTGATAACAAATTAGGTTCAATGAACTTTATGAAATACAAAGCAATAGGTCAATTATTCTCTTTCACCATTTTGTGTGAAACAAGTACTAAACTTTAAGAACAAGATATTCACTTTCAGATGTAAAGAATATGCCCATAATTTAACTCTGAAGTAATAATTATGCAACCCTGTCAATGAACTAATTGCTGTAATTGGTTTTTGTACAAATTTGTCTGTGTTTTTATGTGCCACACCCAAATTTCAGAACTGGGTTTAACATTTGGGCAAATATCTGACTTTTACCTTTAAAAACCTGTTTAAACATATCCAATACATTCAATTTGAACAAAAAATCTCATAAAAATTAAAAAGAAAATCAAAACTCTCTTCAAAATATGTTATCAAGAAGTTGTCAAGAAGTCTGGCAATGAAACAGAAGAGGGAAGGGAAAATGGGGGGAGGGGCTGTCAGCCCTATTTTTTCTAGTAAGATTGGAAAAATTCTGATTATTAACAATCAATGTATTTTTGAAAAATGTTATACAAAATAACATGAAATGATAAGTAGATCAGGGGATTCTCCCTGAATTAGGATATTTTTTTTTTACTGATATGTTACCTTGGAAACATCCCATATCTATCAATTTTATTGGCCAAATATAACCTATTTAATGAGTGAGAGCTGCAAAGATAACTTAGAATATATTCAAAAGGTTAGTGACCAAATATTACACGTATATCTACCTGAGATATATTCATTTTGAGTGAATACAGGTAATGTATGTTTTGCATAGTTACTATGGAAACAGCCATGATATAACTCACGTCCACCCCTAATGTTCCTCGAAACTAAAATAGGTCCTGCACTGACCAAGTTTATCTGTAGCTTTGATTCCTACACACTTCCATGCTCCTATCCTTGCACTAGCTCGCATGGCTCATCACACAGCACCCACATGCCTCTCCACACAGCACCCACATGCCTCTCCTCGTAAACTTAGAGCTTTGGCATTGAAGTCTATTGTTCCCCAATAGCTGCCTTAGGGTAAAAGTAGTGAGAGAGATATGTGACATGATTGTGGGTTTAATGAAACAAGCATTAAGTTTGGCACACGTGTTGATTATGTCTATCTAATAAATTTTAGAAGTGAGGGCATCTCTGTCTCGGCCTGTAACAAAAATGGCGGCCATCATCAACATGAACATTAGTAATATTATCGAATTTACAAATGAATTTTCATTTCATTCATGGAACACATCAATAATGAGTATATGTACTAACATTTATGACTGCAGGGTTTTCTTTTTAAACCTAAATGTTCACAATTTCTTTCAAAATGGCCGCTATAGCCTATAACAGAATTTGAAATTTTGGGATGTGTTTGCATATGGTCTTAAAAAAGCAAAACTAACCTCCAATGTGTTCCATTTTACATATAAAACATCTTCATGAAGAGTTCACAATACTGGCTTGCATATTTCATGCATCTATATGCATAAATATTAAAATGAATACTTAATAACTATAGTTATAGCAAAATTCACCTTAAGAGGGCGCCAGACAGAAAACAAAAACAAAAAACAATCTTTCTGTCATTCCTTCAGAATTTTTACTTTTTATGCACAAACGATATATCAGCAAACCTACAGAGCTTGGGGAAAGTGAGAAGTCGGCTTTAATGACACTTTGGAATATTATAAATTGTTAGATTGATGATTAGTAATAATCTTTTGGAAAAAAATAAAAGGGAAAACAAAACGAACCAATATTTTTGTCAATGTTGGAAAAGTATTGCAAAGATGAATAATACTTTAAAACCCATTGAACTCACTTTTGTCAAATTTGCAAATGGAATACCTACTTGAAAAAAAGTTTTAATTCATGGCTGCATCGGATTAAAAATGTAAGAGAGATGGACGATTGTAAGGAGGCATACTTTGCCCATTGGTCATTGTAGTGTTAACCACGTCAAGTAACCATGTAACACTGTCACATGAATTACCCTCAATCACATATTAAAAAAAAAAATAATATTAATATCAAAACGAAGGAAAAAACTGCATCCTGCATCTACAAACAGACTGGTTTGCAACTCCATGTATAACTGTCATACAGGCATCTCCTAACGCTTCTGACAGTGTTGTCACTTTTTGTCTTACATATACTGGGTTAATGTTCTTCCCCAGATATTTGGAAAAAAATCCTTGAACATTTTGAATATGAAGGAGAAAGAGGTTGAAGGAAAAAAAATAACATTAGCATTTTTATTCGAAGGTAAAGTATCATACAGAATTGTGGTGTAGCTTATTTGACTCGCGTAGAAATTTTATGGTAAAAAGTTGTGCCCCTAAGCCTGAATAAATGCAACACAAACTGAGATCTGTAGCGTTAAAAGTTGTGCCCCAGACAGCATTATTGGCACCCTTTTGCCAAACCAATCTTTCCGGCTGCAATTAAAGCATTTTAATAAACCATATTGAATGAATGAATGAATGAATGAATAAATAAATCAATGAATGTACATGTATAAAGAGTACAATTCTGGCATTCGTGTGCAAATGGGTTCCCTTCGTGTAGAATTTAGTGCACGGGGGTACAAAAATTCATCCCATCTTAGGGATACGACTTTGAACCATCAAATTGCCCCTCCCCCCATAGTGTTACAATTTTTTCGTGTGTGTACATTCCTCATCTTGAAATTAAATCTTAAAATCTAAAATGGATTTCATTCAGTTAAATGCCTGGGTTATGTATTTAAAACGATGTTATCTTTCATTTCTTAACCATTGCTTTTCATTGAATCTGTAAAATGTTCTGTTAATGCCTGATTCTGATGTTGGAATAACCGTTAGTGATAAAGTCACAAACTGCCTGAAAAATAGGAATAAAAGCAAAAAGGCGGCATTTTGATATTTTTACAATTTGAACATTTGTCTCCAAAAGTAATGTTGGATGTAATCAATGGAAATTTTGATTTGAATTAAAAAAAACGCAAATGTACACTGCCAGAATCCCAATGAACATAACAAAATGATACGTGTATTTTTTTAAGGATAAGTTTACCTTCGATTAAGAATACTAATGAAATTTTCCCCTTCAACCTCTTTCTCTTATATATTGAAAATGTTCATGGATTTTTTTCTTCCAAATTTCTGGGGAAGAACATTAAGGCAGTATACTATAAGATAAAAAAGTGAACAACACTGCCAGAAGCGTTAGGAGATGCCTGTATGGCAGTTATACATGGAGTTGCAAACCAGTCTGCTTGTAGATGCAGGACGCAGATTTTTTCTTCCTTTGCTATTAGTTTTTTCTTTTTGAATGTGATTGAGGGTAATTCATGCGACAGTGCCGATGAGTGACGTGGGTAACACTACATTGACCAAAGGGCAAAATATGCCTCCTTACAATCGCCCATCTCTCTTACATTTTTAATCCGGGAGCAGCCATAATTCAAAAAAAAATTTCAAGTAGGTATTTCATGTGCAAATTTGACAAAAGTGAGTTCAATGAGTTCTGGAGTATTATTCGTCTTTGCAATGCTTTTCCAACATTGACAAAAATATTGATTTGTTTTGTTTTCCCTTTTATTTTTTGTCAAAAAGAATATTACTAATCATCAATCTAACATTTTCTAATTATTTCAAATTGTCTGTAAAGCAGACTTCTCACTTTTCCCAAGCTCTGTAGGTTTGCTGATATATATTTTGTGCATAAAAAATAAAAATTCTGAAGGAATGACAGAAAAAACTCTTTTCTGTCTGGCGCCCTCTTAAGTAGAATTTTTGCTATAACTATAGTTATTGAGTATTCATTTCAATATTTATGCATATAGATGCATGAAATATGCAAAACAGTATTATGAACTCTTTATGAAGATGTTTTATATGTAAAAATAAACACATTGGAGGTTAGTTTTGCTTTTTTTAAGACCATATGCAAACACATCCCAACATTTCAAATTCTGTTACAGGCTATAGCGGCCATTTTGAAAGAAATTGTGAACATTTAGGCTTAAAAAGTTAATCCTACAGTCCTAAAATTAGAAGATACACTCATTCTTAATGTGTATCATGAATGAAATGAAAATTCACTCGTAAATTTGATAAAAACTTAGAATATTACTAATGTTCATGTTGATGATGGCAGGACGATACAGGACGATACAGAGATGCCCTCACTTCTAAAAATCATCATATGGGTATACTTAACATGTGTGCCAAATTTTATGCTTGTTTCACCAATCCCACAATTACCCCCCAAAATTGGCACATATCTCTCTCACTAAAAGTTACCTCCTATTACAGATTGGAATTCCGGGGTTCTTAAAAGGAGAGTCTACTAAAAACTAATGAATTTTCACCAGAAGCAGAAAAAATTTGGTGAGCAGAGCTAAAAAAAAAAGTTTCAGTGAAATCGGACAACTGATAAGAAAGTTATTAATGTTTGAATATTAAAACAAATTGGCAACTGATGAAGTCATAGGGAGATATGTTACTCCCATATTTGCATGTTTACATTAAAACCCAAGTATAGTTTTTGTAAAGATTGGGTAATGTGAATTTTTTGGATGTTTATCACGACATATAATTATTATACACGTTTTGAGACCCTAGCATATTTGTTTTACAAACTGATTCTTTTGAAAATTTGAATTTGGCCGTTAAATCATATCCAGCGCCCTCTCTTGGTTATAACAATATTTTGCTTGTTGTCGGGCATATACAAAGTTATTTCCGAGATTTGACAACAGAATGAGAAAAAGGTATACACAACAATAAAATTCTGAAATTTTCATCAAATTCTGTGCATGAGAAGTTGTCCTTTATCAAGAAAGAAAATATTGAATTAGTGTCGGGGGACATGACACTAAAATATTTTGCACATTTGAGGTTATAGCTTTTCCAAAACTTGTTCATTTTTCACACAATCTTTCGTGCAACAGGTTCATGATACTATATTAATACAATATGGACTTGCCTTGAGGGAGACACAACATTTATGGCCCTGAGTAGAATTGTATTGCCCGAGTCGAAGACAAGGGCAATACGACTCTACTCAGGGCCATAAATGTTGTGTCTCATGAAAGAGATAGTCCATATTGTTATTATTAACCAAATCAGACATCTAGAGCGAACAAAAAATCCATGAAATAAAAGGGTAACTTTACCAGCATTTCTTGCTTGATGAAATTACTTTGAAGTTTNGCCGATGAGTGACGTGGGTAACACTACATTGACCAAAGGGCAAGATATGCCTCCTTACAATCGCCCACCTCTCTTACATTTTTAATCCGGGAGCAGCCATAATTCAAAAAAAAATTTCAAGTAGGTATTTCATTTGCAAATTTGACAAAAGTGAGTTCAATGAGTTCTGGAGTATTATTCATCTTTGCAATGCTTTTCCAACATTGACAAAAATTTTGATTTGTTTTGTTTTCCTTTTTATTTTTTGTCAAAAAGATTATTACTAATCATCAATCTAACATTTTCTAATTATTTCAAATTGTCTGTAAAGCAGACTTCTCACTTTCCCCAAGCTCTGTAGGTTTGCTGATATATATTTTGTGCATAAAAAATAAAAATTCTGAAGGAATGACAGAAAAAACTCTTTTCTGTCTGGCGCCATCTTAAGTAGAATTTTGCTATAACTATAGTTATTGAGTATTCATCTCAATATTTATGCATATAGATGCATGAAGTATGCAAAACAGTATTATGAACTCTTTATGAAGATGTTTTATATGTAAAAAGAAACACATTGGAGGTTAGTTTTGCTTTTTTTAAGACCATATGCAAACACATCCCAACATTTCAAATTCTGTTACAGGCTATAGCGGCCATTTTGAAAGAAATTGTGAACATTTAGGTTTAAAAAGTTAATCCTACATTATTATTTTTGGGTAGACTCTTCTTTTAATGAGATTCTTAATAGCTATGTGATGGTTATCTACGAAGAGTCGAACAGTAGTGTTAGCGGATTAGTAGCTTGGCAGGTCGTTGATGAAGACCAGAAGTTTATGTACAGCATTGGGCCAATGACACTGCTTGAGAAGACGCCTTCAAGTCTACCCACTGGGACAGATTTGAAAGATAGTCTTTTATCCAATGTTAGGTCAAGTTTCGGATTCCATAGTATTTCAGATATGCCACAGTCTTTCACGTGGCACCTTGTCAAATGCTTTGGAAAATTAAAAAAAAAAACAGATCAAGCTGTCCTTTTTTGTAGATGCCATTGGTAAGCAAGAATGACTTTGGAGATGCATGACTTCGGAGATGCATGACTTCTTGCGAAAACCATGTTGAGCATCAGAGAAAATATCAGTCTTTGAGATGACTCATGACGTTGCTGTGTACAATAAGCTCAAGCACAGATGTGAGTGAAATTGGTCCGTAGTTTTTTTGCTATGCTTCGGTCACCCTTCTTGAAGATGGGAGCAAAATAAGCAAACTTCCAGTCTTCTGGGACTACTCCTTGTTTCAGAGAAGTAGGGTGGATTTGATATTGTCCCACATGATATGAACTGGTGAAAAGGCAATAAATTCCAGTAATGTATAACAAACAAAAAAATATCGGTTAGAATAGATTTTTAAACTTATCAATGTGTCATTATTCTCAATGACAAATGTTGTAGAGATATGAAATGTAATTGTTTTTGTGTACACAGATGAAAGAGGAAACTAACTTGTTAACTAGGTCAAGTTGGAAAAGTTTCTGAGAGCGGGGGTTCTGAAGCTATACACGACATCTTCACATACTCGCCATTTCTCGGTTAAGAATCGCAACTTTAAACCTTTCTCATATAGCTCCTGCATTTACTTGGACCATTTCCACCAAGATCATCCACTATGAAAAAGGGCTGATTCTGAAGAACATTTTCCATAATTTTGATTTCATGAGAATGTGTCGAGGTTTCGCGGTGATCTAGGTGGTTGATGGTTGTAGTTGCGATATTGGATGACGCAAGGGGTTTGGGTGATACATGTGCTCAGCCACACTACCCACCGGGGAATTACATGTGCTCAGCCACATTACTCACAAGGGGATGCATGTGCTCATGCCACACTACCCGCCGAGGGATACATGTGCTCAGCCACACTACCCACCGGGGGATACATGTGCTCAGCCACACTACCGACCGGGGAATTACATGTGCTCAGCCACATTACCCACAAGGGGATACATGTGCTCAGCCACATTACCGACCGGGGAATTGCATGTGCTCAGGGAATTGCATGTGCTCAGCCACATTACTCACAAGGGGATACATGTGCTCATGCCACACTACCCGCCGAGGGATACATGTGCTCAGCCACACTTCCCACCGGGGGATACATGTCCTCAGCCACACTATCGACCGGGGAATTACATGTGCTCAGCCACATTACCCACAAGGGGATACATGTGCTCAGCCACACTACCGACCG
>BQKZ01003752.1:17817-42390 GCA_036244855.1 Temnopleurus reevesii
TGTCGGGCTCAAAGCAAATAATTTGTCAGTGTCGATCTTGCGAGCATGAAAGTAAAAATGTTTAGCTCGAACCTCATTTTGAAAATTGTCGATGCAGTAGGCTTATATTCATTTCTGTCGGACTCGTGAGCTGTCAGACTCGTGGGCTGTGGGACTAGTGGGATGTTCCCGATTGTTCTACTCCTGTTGAAAAATTAGAATCTTTGATAGACTCTTCTTCTAAAAAAATGAAGTGAAGTGAACTTACCAACTAGCAAAACTTTAAAATAGATGTCATAGTCCACAGTAGAGATGAATCAGGACGCAGCCCTGTAACAATTACACTCTGCCTATTTTCTCTCATACACAAAATAATATTCTGGCCTATACCAGTTACATAATATGGTTTTACCTGCTCCATATTCTTAACGCAGAGTAACAAGCCCAAAGAATAAGGGGAATTATCAGAGAGCTTTGTGGTGAGTTAGTTCAAACAAACTCTTTCCTAAGTAAACAGAAAGCTAGATGGAGTTTTAGATTTCATGCATGTGTATATATAATCTAAATGTACACAGGTACATGTAGGCTTACATATACATGGTTTATACACAATGTACAAGTACATGTAGGCAAAATTGTGCCAGTTATCAACAATATTACTCATATCCCACCTTGAAAATATGCTCTTGGTATAAAATCAAAGCTCTGGCAGTATTTTAAGAATAGATGTAGAACTATTTCTTCTTTTTGTAGAAGGTCATGTCATGCTTATGGGCAGAAATATACATACCTTGGAGCTTAGATACTAGGATAAACTGCTCTACACCCAAAATATTCTTTCAATTTTGGTTTCAGAATATTATTACTTATGTGCGATCTACAAATAGTCAATTCACCAGTATCTCACCGTCAGAATTTTGGTTCTATATTGAGAGCAAACTCACAAGTTGAGGTTTTAGTTAATGACTGCTATTGAATTGTTCCAAAAGAGTGTTGATATATAAAGCTCTTTAATTGATTGATTCATGTAGGCCTACACTTTACACTTTTGGAAAACACAGTAGGCCCTACACTTTTGCGAAATTGATTCTTACATTTTGTTTAATGGACCTTTTCAACACCAACCTAACATTTTGATTTAAAAACATTTTCATTAAATTATCATTCCTCGTACTTTGGGAGAATTCTGTGCATTTGTTTTTATGCGATTAGGGACTTTCGCATGATTGTGTTATGTGCTATATAAAAGTGTTTCATTATTTATTTATTATTATCTTTAAAAAATAGGTCAATAGTATTATGTAAGTAGAACATGTATTNTCCACCGGGGGATACATGTGCTCAGCCACACTACCCACCAGGGGATACATGTGCTTTGCCTTACTACCTGCCGAGCAAGATTTCTTGTTTTTTTTGTAAACTTTACCCATCCATCCACAAGAACTGTAATGACTATGTGAGTTGGAGTCTGAAGATTTACATATTAGCATTTCATATCATATTTCATTTTATGTGAGAGCAATCTTTTAAATCATGCTTGGTACATTTTGCTCACTGTAAGACTCTTGTGTCTTTTGAAAACATTTATTTTGTGTTTGTTAATTCATGCGTGAAATATGGGCTTGTGCTGATTTTTTTCACAGAAGCTACCAAGATCGTTGATAAACATTACCTGTATTTTTTGTACTGGACGCTCCCCCATTAAAATTTTTGGCTACTTTCAACTGGGGGGAACATAATTTTTTGCATATATCTGATTTCATGATGTAAATAGGAAAATATTTTCGGTCACGGGATGGCGGAGGCATAAAGTTTGAATGTGTGCAGTCGAGAATTCATCTTGTTCATATTTGCATTTAGAAGAGGGAGGAACCATTGTGATGTTAAATCAAGTCCACCTTTTGTTCACTCAAAAAGTGTCATTTTGAAGCATTGTTTAAAGCAAGGAATTGGATGGGAAAATAATTATATACATATACATTTGTCTAAGAAAAGAGATCAATTACTGATTTTGTACACTCTTTCAACATGCGAAAAATAAATTTGTGATATCAAGAAAAATAAGTATTAAGAGTAGAATGCCAGAGTAAAATCAAAATTGTGGCTGCAGCAATTAATCCTGCTTAAAAACGAAAACCTAGGCTTCTACCTACATGTAAATAATATCCTTATTCAATCGTAAATCACAACACCAAATATCCAAATGATAATGATCAAGAATTCACCTTGTTTTTTTTTTTAGGATTGCTGAGAATGAGGGTACGAATAAGATGTCAGCCAGCAACCTTGCCATTGTGTTTGCACCATGTATCTTGAAGAGTAATAAAGCTGGCAATGCATGGGAGTCCTTGCAAGATGTCGAGAAACAAGCACAGTGCGTATCTCTTTGTTTATTCCCTTTCTTTCAAATCTAAAATTACCATATGTGTTATTTTTGTACCAATTCTCAATGAAAAAATTCTCTCACAGCAAATTTGGATGCTTCAAATTTGAACTACAATATGACATAAAGCAGAAAAAGTTGTACAAAATAAAAAGCAGAAAAAAATCATTTTTTATCTTCACAGAAGCCTAGCAGAAGCATGCTTTTGAACTGAATCAGCTTGGTTGCAATATACGTTTGAATAGACACTCATTATTTTTACTTACATTATTTGTTTATCAAATTTTGGTAAAACTGGATTGCATGTGAAACCCGCAGAATTACTCTATTGTTTGCCTAAGTAAGTATTTCACTTAAAAGGTATCTAAGGTCAAAAATATGTATTTGCTGTTGGCAGTTTACACAAATCAACTCTCCTATGCTAAATCAAAATAGTTAAACGTTTCTTATAATAAATGTATGTAAACACTTGGGATGAGGCTTCTTGTGTCGATAGTGAATGAGATTATTTGCTTTGAACTCCTTAACTAGTAATCCATATCATGTCAGATGAAGTTATTTGGGTTACTTTTGCATATTTAGTGATATACAAATTATACTTTTAGACCTCAGATACCCTGGACACCAGTCAGATCATGAGGATACAATTGTGTAAACACATGTCCAACAATCTATACAATATGGTTGTGTTCTTTCGTAATCTGGGCATACAGTTGTGCCTAAAAAGTATATGAAGCCTACCAGAAATTCACATATTCATGATTTTTTTTCAAGTTCTAGATTAAGTTTTACGCTAAAACAAAGTGATGTAACATTTGCATTACACATAGTACTTCTTATCAGTACTGGACGATGAAGTGCTGATGGTCTAAACAAATAAAAATATTGAAAGAGCCTGTGCAAAAGTATCTGAACCCCATGCTGAAGTACACAACAAATGTGTAGTAATATCCGCTAAATTCAAAATGAACGCGGTCAAAACCAATATCTGCATGTCAATTGCATTTCCTTGGCAAATATTGAAAATGCGTAGCATGCCTGCTCAAAGAACTCTTTGGCCATTTGATGATAATCTAGTGACTTCTCAGAAAATAATTTTTCATCTGAACTGAGTTTGCTTTTTAAACTGTATAATAGTCTTCTCATTAGTTGTGCTAACCTTTATAAACCATGTTTGGTTCGCTGGAAAGATAAAGATTAGTTTCACTGAGAAGTCCTTGATTGAAGGCAGTTCCTTGTAGATCTAGAAAATGCTTGTTATTATATTTTACTTACCCTTTGAGAAAGGTTACGGTTGCAAAACTGTTTGTAAGCAGTTGGAAACGTCACTTACATGTATCTGTACTTCATCACCTTGTCTACAAATGGTAAGCACCAAAATTCAACATTCTGATTTCCTCTGAGTGGCCACAAGGCTATCAAAGTCAGAAAAATCGCAGATGAAGCATAGAAAAATGATTTTAGAGGCTTTCAAGTAGCACCCAATAAACATTGTGCAGTAGGGACTTTGGGAGCGCAGATCATATTGCAGCAGATGTCCCAACTAATCTCAACTAAATGTCCTTTAGACTGGATAGAGTCTAATTGATCTATGCTCCAAAACTCCCCCTCCATGAGCTTTAATAGGTGATATTTTAAAGCCATTACAATTCAAATTTTGTGCTATATTTCTGTGATTGTCATAGGACTTGGGCACTCCTGTGGCCACTCTGAAGCAAGCATGTTGTTGATCTTGCCCAATATTTGCCAAGGAAATGCAATTGCCATGCAGATATCAGTGAAATATTCTGGCAACTCTTTGAGTAATTAGTATGCCTCAAAATACTGAGCCTCAAAATACTGAGCTATGACCGCATTTATTTGGAGTTTAGTGGATGTTATCACACATTTGTTGTGTTTTTAGCATGGGGATCACATACTTTTGCACAGGCTCTATCAACAATTTTATTGTTTTATTCTTTGGACCATCAGCATTTCACCATCCATTCAGTAGTGATAAGTATTGCCGTTTGTTATGACAAAGTCACATCAACTTGTTTTATTGTAAAAACTTCTAGGACTTGAAGGAATCACATATGTGACTGGCCGGATCAAAAAGAGCCACAAATTGCAGTCGCAAGTCCTCGAACCGAGAAAATTGAGGTTTTAGTTGTTTATGTTTCAACGACCTATGATCTCAATATCGCGGTATCGATAGCTGAATATCCAGTTATCGTAATAGATGACGTCAGAATATTGATATCCAAAACTATTCCGAGGTATGACGCAAATGACATCATGCCAAATCAAATTTATTTCATGGTGAAAATATTTTTAATCACATGACTGCTCCTTGACCAATGACAATGGATACAATCTTATAAGTAGGATATAAATATAGTTAATTTGCATATAAGCAGTTGAACAATTGACGTATAATGCTAATTATATTGATAATATCAAACTAAAAGTTATTCCAATGCCATGAAAACATGGGTTTCGTTATTTCGCTTGCAGTGCCTCTTCACGACAGTTTATTCCGTATTTAAAGGGAAATTATGGATTTTTCTCTAATGGCGGAAGCTAATTGCATATTATCATGCAAATTATGCAAATTGTATTACTAATATTGGTTTTAAAATGTCTACATCTTGTTAACTGACCATGAAAACATGGATTTAGTCACTTAATTCTATTCAATCTGATTATTGGAATCAATACTATAGGTGAAACAAAGTTTTCCTGTAATTGCTGAGGCTAATTTGCATATTATTTAAATTAGCATACTTCCCATGCTAGGATTTTTGAGGACTTTTAGTATGGTGTTAAGGGGACCTCACTGAAATAAATTCTGTTGCAATTTGTAGTTGGTATAGGGACTATTTTGACTGAACTATAGGGGTTCACATACTTAAAGGCACTACTCTACTTCTGCAGATAAAAGGATATTTAAGGAGACATGTGCGATGCTACATTGAAGATCTAAGCACTCCCTTGTGAAGCACAATAGGATAGAACAAGTATTAATAGATGTGCTTTTGGATGGCTTTTGTATGTGGGTTAGTCCAATCAAGGACCCTTTTACAGATGGACGAGTAATGCCACTGTTCCTTTGATGTCATGACAGTCACCGGCGCCTGATTATGCATGGATTTTGATGAGAACATTCTGAGGATTTGACAATTAAAGCACTTATGTGCATTTTTCATTGGCAAAGGAACATTTTGCCCTATCGTGGTTTTTGTTTGCTGATGTCCTGTTTTCGAATATAACTTTCAATCAACATGCTTCAGATCTGGAGCAGCAAAATTGCGAAGCAGACGATTTTATGATATAAAATATGCTTTTATCTGAACCGGAAAATCCTGGACACACATGATAACCTCAATAACGTCGAGAGACATATGACCAATATATGCTCTGTATCTTGCATATCTGGAAAAGTATGAGGAATTCTGCAAGAATTGGATCATAAGTGATAGTCATTCAATCACTATCCAGTCTTATTATTGAAATATATATACCCTTTCTAAAGTAAAACACATGGAACTAAAGTAGTTCGTTGTAAATAAGAACTGCACATTGGTTTTTCAGGATTTAATTGATTTATTGCCTTCTGCGCACACAAATTGTTAAATTTCAATATGTGAGAACAGACTTTTTGTTTCTCCCTACAGTCTGATCGGTGGTGACCATCATGACATCAAAGTAGAAAAATATTAAAAGAATGTTATTCAGATGACAATGGAAGTCACACGCTAGCGAACCCATTACGTAACAGAAAACTGTCCATTGTCGAAAGTCCTTGGTGAAATACACATTAGTGATTGGATATGCATAGGTATGTGATAGAGGAACATTTCTTATGTTCACCCTGGGGCATTACATTTTTATATTTCCAGATGGGCAAGCATTTGCATGTAAACAAATGGCAATTATGACTTTGGCATGTCGTCTTCTTGCGCTTATTGATCTGTGTGCATTATAACTTTAGAGTCGACTGCCCATAGCAGACGCTATCAAGCTATTATGAAATTTGCGAGAATTTGTAATGATGCCTGGAAACTAGCCACCAACCGGATAAACCCATTACACGTCATGGTATTTAATTTACCTGGCCCAAGTAAAATAACAGATGATGGTTTTATTTTTAGAATCGTACCAAATAACTCTCGCCAAAGACAAGAGGCAATATCAATTACCTGATTAAGGTATTTTAGAGACAAGATATAAACACGTATTTTGTTTGTCGCGGTTGATTTGCGCAAGATCGATTGCGTCACAATGGCTAATCGCTCTGTCGAGTAGAATAACAACGATACACCCCTCTTCGCGCGATATCGTCTTTTCACAATAGCGTTTGTGTACAAAACTGGCGGTCCATAACACCGGTATTTCCCTCTAAGTTGAAGGGCAGCTGATATGCGCATGCACATCTTCACAATATCCATTTGCTGTGCACAGAGCGCAGTGAGCCAGGCCGATACGTGTATGGACTGTGTGTGCAGCCAGCCGCTAGCCGACCGGTGATTTGTAAACAAACATTGGGCGTCCATGGGATATTTTAGATCATGTTTTGGAACATACTTTGCCTAGGAACAATGTAAGTCAAACATTTCAATAAATCACATCAGGTAACAATGATAATATTTACTGACCTTTCTTTCGGGAGATACCACAAGTATTTCCCTCACTGGATCCAAATTTTCCACGTCTTTGACTCGGGGAAAATATGGACCCCGTGAGGAAAATATACGGTATGTGGCATCTCCCTCAAGGACAGTCAATATTATATAAATATTGCACGATACCATTGATATCAATCTGTTGAGGTTAGGAAGTCTATCATTTTTTAAATTTGCTGATTTTCTTCCTTTAACGTCATGGGATGTACTTGGTGTTGCATCACAGTAGCACACTATGGTCCCAGGGAATTATACCCCCCCCTTTAGATCATTTCAAATCCTTGGGATGGAACATCTAATGATAATGCCCCTGGAGAGTAACTACTTAATATCTAGCAAATTATTCTCCAGCAGGCCCAGCATATAACAATTTTTTTAGTACACTAGTCAGGTTGCGAAATGGGTGCATGCGGGAAATAGATTTTTATCAAATCTAAATGTAAAATGTGGCACTAAAAACGATGACACCAGTCAATTTTTTAATTGGAGCCAATGGTGCAAGTTGGTCCTTTGGCTTAAAACAAAAGTGCCCTCCTATTTTTATTACAACTGAATGCAGCTTATATGTTGTAACAAGAATTATTTAGTAATCCAATTATATTTTTGAACTGTTTGATTTTGTAAATGTAGGTGTCTCGAGATCATTATTCATGAGAAGATGTTGAAGATGAAGCGGGCTTTACATGACATTACCACTCTAGAACGAGCCTACACATCTGCCTCAATGCATCTTACTGATCTACGCAACTCTCTTGTAAGTTCATCCTTGCAGTTAGATTCCGCTGTTTTAACAATTTTTGCCACTGGCTACAAAGGCATATTAAAGGGGAACCAACCCCTGGAATTATCGTGGTCTCATTGAATGAAGAAATATCAGATGAACAAGCTGTGAAAATTCTATCAAAATCAAACAATCCATTTAAAAGTCATGAATTGTCAAATTCTCAATGGTATTATGATCCCTGCTGCTAATGGGGATTCATGCAATCTGCAACTTTGGCAGAATCTGTGACATACTAGCGGACAACTCTCCATTCACTTTGTACATATTTTTTTAGGAATGGATGAGTGTCAAATTTCGAATCAAAATGATTTTCCATAATACTGAAAATGGGGTGAAAAGGTGAAATTTGGTATACAGAGTTAATAAGGAAATGTCCGACATGACATCACAGATCCCTATCAGCGGCAGAAATCGTGACATCCTTGAGAATTTGAAAATTCTTAGGTTTTTAATAGATTGTCCGATTGTCAAAATTTTTTAATGTGTCCATTTTATTTTTCTTCATTCTACGTGACTCGGATAATTCTAGGGATTGGTTCCCCTTTAAGAATCACAGATGGTGGTATACAGTATTTATCGTAAACAATTCAAGTTCAAGTTCAAGTTTATTTTCCACAAATCACAAATCATAGTATAATACATGTAAAGAAACGGGTTGAAACAATACAATGTAAAATAAAAGATACAAAGCAATACAAAGATATTTAGTATAAAAATGTATAGAAACAAAATAAAAAGGTATTTGACATATCTTTCTTCTTTTTCAACAAAACTGTTAAGTGATAATTAAGTGATAAGTGGGGGGAGCCCATGGAGAGAGAGAGAGAGAAATTTGGTTTTTACGGCGTGTATCATTCAAATTTGAATATTTACGCCAGGAGAAGAAGAAAGAGAGAAGGAGGCGACCAGCCGTGATCGAAACCGCGACCAACACAGGTGATTTATGACTGTCCCAAACAGCTTGATTACAGGCGCACGCCACGACGCCCCAGTCAAAAGCATTGCTTGTTATTTATAGGCCCCCATGAAAGCCAAGGTTCCCACTTTTGGTTATGGACATTTGTGCATGTTTATGTGTTTGTACTCTTCAATTTTCTTCTGATATTAACCTAATCATTACACCATGTGGTCCTTCTTTAATGCACTGTACACAATATCTAAAAGGTAAACATAGCACAGTAGCACATGCATTAGCATCCAATACGGGAAAGCCCAAAGTCTATATTTTATGAATTTATATGGGTCCCTGTTCCTCTCCACTTCATATTGCGGAAATTGGCATCTGAACTTGAAAAGCGCCCTCATCAAGGTGACGGGACGGAATTGTCAAAATCTGTTTCTCACTGCTTATGCTGAATTGTTTCAAAAACTAAATCATGGCAATTTGTGAACTAATTCTAATCTCACAACAATGTGAAAATTAATTTTGAGATAATTTTCACAAATTTTTGAAAATTGATACTTTTTGGTCAAAAACACAAGATTTTAGCACGTCGACACGTAAAAGTTTAGTTTTTGTAATATTCAGGTAAAATTGTTCACTGAAACTTTTTTAACATTCAATAAATAAGTGCCCAAGCACAAATAACCAATTCAATTAGAAATTATTATCCTTGTGTAAAAATGGGAAGTTCCCAACTTTTTTCCGTCCCGTCACCTTTACTCCAATAATGGGTGACGGGATGGAATTCAGCTCAGTCCCACATGTGTAAATTTTTATGCAGTTTATATTTTTCCTATCAGGAGGGTGTCGACAACCAAAATTTCAATGAACAAAAAAATGATATTACATTTAAAGTGTTTTCACATGATCTATGAAATAAAATTTTAAAACAAGTTTAAAATTTTTCAAAATACAGCCAAATCATTATTTCATGAGATATCAAGTAAGTAGGTTTTGATGCTAGAAATTTTCATTATATCAGCAAACAAAGTATTTCAAGATGCAATTAGATATGACAACACTCTAGAACTACATTTTAGTTGTTACTAATGTTTAAACAACTGTAATTCTCCTATTATAGCAAAAAAAAAACTAAAAAATTATAATTATTTAAAATCACCATTCGTTTTGTACATGTTTAGATATTTCCGTCCCGTCACCAAACATGCGTTTCGTAAATCTCGAAAAATTCCTGAACCATTAGGCTAAAAGTTTAGGTCAATGATGGATTGTGATCACTAAGGATATAGCTTTGATATATACCATATCTTGATAAATCATTTCTTTTAACTTTGATAGAATATCACTTTCAATTTGATGCTCAGAATTTTGACAATTTATCGTCCCGTCACTGTTGTTAAAACCATGTTACCGTAGCAACCAACTTTTCATAATTTTATTTTTTTGCGTGTAATTGTTCCTTGGACTCAACTCTATATAGTTGGAGCAAAATGAAGGTTAGATCTATTAACTGCTTACAGTAAATAAGAAAATAGATAAAAATTTCCGTCCTGTCACTTTTTGAGGACTTTTGGATCGGGCCCTTTATTGAACATAAGGAATATGGTATAAAGAACATATAGTACATCAAACGTGGATTAGATATACATCAATGCCGCTGAAGCAAACTAGCCCAGGGAAAAGCTTATTAATGCAAAGGCAGGACAGTAAAACAATACACATATATAACATTTTGAGAAAACCGTGGTATTGTTTAATAAACCTTTCATTCATGATTCTATTCTAATTGCTGAAAACAAATTTCAAGTCAATTCAGGATGAGTATTTGTACTATTCAAGTTTAGTATATTTTATATGTTCATTATCACTGTCTTGTCATTATTGATCCTGATATTATTATTGTTATTATTATCTATACATATATTATTATTGTTGTAGTAGATTATTTTGCTTATCATACAAAGGCAACAATAAATCAAATACATCAGGAAAATATTGAAGAAATGATTGACTAAAATAGCCGGAGAAAGCAGACGTAAAGAGGAATGAGTGAGAGTGGGGAACTGTGTTGATTTAGAAAAGATTTAATTTAAATCTGTAAATAAGATAGGCAGACAAGAAAGCAGCCCTCGATTAGAGTTCATGATAGACCCTGCATTGAATTCACTCTTTGCTATCTGTGGCCTCTGTGTACCCTGCCTTTATGCATTAATTCAGTAGAATTTGTGTTCATTTCTCGTAACAGAGGATCTGGATTTTTTGTTTTCATGACTCGTCTATGTGATTGAAATAAAGATGTTTTTTTTATATTCTTATATTCTTCATGAAATCTGGTCCAATAATTAAAAAAAAAAAAAGAAGATGAATAAAAAGAATAAACACCCTACACTTTTTTTTGGGACTTTTCACTCNACCACAATTTTTCAATAAAGTCATCTTGGGCATCCAAGCAATTTTTATACCTAATTTCCTTGTTCTTGCTTGTGAACAAGAGAATGTGACATAACAGGAAACATCATCTCAGGGAACAGATTACATACAATAGAAACAAAATCATGGCTGAATATGGCACATTGTCAAAGAGCATTTGAGGAGAAAAGTAGAAGCCTACTCAACAATCGATCTGGTATTGGTGGTGATTTGAGTGCTGTCGTACATCAGTATAACCCTTCATCTGGGTATATACATTGTATGTGACACTGCTACTCTGCATCATACTGCTACCATTCTTCAAAACAGGAAAAGGATATGTGCACTATCACAGAGAAGGATATGAACTAACAACCACTAAAATGCATACCTTTGTACCATATCTGGTCATGTGGCCTTCAGTTTAGGAAGGATATGTTAGGTATTGAAAGGAAATATCTGGTAGTAGAACAAACAGATGAGGGTGTGATTACGTATTTTACTGACTGGTTACCTGTCATATATAGATGGGGTGGCTGTATGCAATGATTTGCTCATCAACTCCTTAGTTGCTCTCTTTCATTTTCTCTCAATGCTATATTCAGGAAGCAAGCATCATGTGAATAATGTGTCTTGTGATTAATTTTAGTTACCCCAATAGCCTCTGCTTGCATGTGTAACTTTGTCCATGCTGAATGAGGATTATCTATTTGAAATCAAATTGCCTGTGGTGCATATTGTGCTTACTTAACGTGGATGAAGGAGGCCAATCGCAGTGATTATAGCTTCTCCTGTGTTTGGCTTGACATGTGAATTCTTTTTTGTGCATTTGTATTTAAAAAAAAAAAAAAAAATTGGTGATATTGACCAAGAAGTATTTTTCATGCCTGAATATTTACAATGGGATTATCTGCAAGTAAACACAAAAAATCTTCAAAAAAATCTATGACAGAGGCTGAGAAGAAGACTGAAGTGAAGGTGAATGAGGATGTTGAAGTAAAGGTTGGAGAGGAGAATCTGATAGTCAATGGTAATGTCATAGTGGATCATGAGATCAATCAAAGTGTCAACAATTGCCCGGAGATAGAGATACATAAACCACAGAGTAATGAGAATACAGCAGATGCAAAAGCCCTAAAAAAGGCCAACAATAAAGGTGGCAATCGCAAAATAACCAAAGGAAATAAATGCAAACAACGACAACAGACAAAACACCATCATGGTTCGAATCAGTCTATTCCTCCTCCTTCCCCTGAACCACAGATGAAAGCTGACACTGAGGATAGAGCATCAAGACACTCTGTAGCAGCTGAGAGTATTACCTCATCAGATAGAAGCCAAGAACTGGAGAATGCACTCACAGAACAGATGAGGACATTAGAGAGAGAAAAGTAAGTTCTCTAATCATTTAACTTTACCTTCACTCATTTTGCAGTTGGATCACTTGGGAATGTGTATAATGTATAATTGAAAATCCTGAAATTTCTGCACCAACTGTGTCCATTATAGTTCTCACCTTTTTTAGTCGAGAAAATTGCATTTTTTAAATAAACTTATTACAGTATTCTCAAGTATTTAGATTTTTCTGCAGTTCCATACTTACAAGCTTTAATTTCATTATACTTCTCATCAGTCAATGCTCATTGTAATTCTTTACATTTTATTTTATCCTTATGAATAGCGAGCTTACCTCCTTAAAACAAAATTCCTTGGGCTCCACATTGATTACAAGTTGAATTGGAAAGATCACATATCTTATTTATGTAAACTTCTTTTAAGAAACACTGGTGTTATAAAATCGCTGAAATCTATTTTTCCGAAGAATATCCTAATATGTATGTTGTACTCAACTCTCGTCTTGCCCTATCTAAACTATGGTATCCTTGCTTAGGGGAAGGCAACTAATGTATACATTAATGACTTACTAAAAGTAAAAAAAAAGGCTATAGTTTACCAATTATTTGTAGAGTGACAAGTTGGTCCCACATTGGTACTTTGTTCCTAGAAAATAAACTCTTAAGAATACCTTACTGTCTCATGTTCCAATATAATAAGAATGAACTACCCAATGCTATTGCATCATTATTTGTAAGAAACAACCAGATTCATTCTTATAGCACTGGACAAGCCTCCTCTTTCCACCTACCTTTGGTTAGGACTATCTTTCGGAAAAGGACGTTGGTTTATACAGGGCCAAAATTATGGAACTTGTTCGAACTGTCTTTGAAACAATCTGTGAGCCTTAATGTGTTTAAAACGAGGTGAAAGATGATTCTACTTGATATGTAACTATTTAGACTCATTCCTTGTAGTCATTGTGATATACTTTATTAATAAGTAAAACAAAATTGAGCTTAAGGATCTCCCAAATATTCCCTTCTCCCTCCTTTTACTTCTACTCATTCTATCTTTTATTTTATTTTTTGTACATGTATACTATTCTACTCTTGTTATTTTCATGACTGTTACATTTGTTTGTCCTTTTTTTTATTTCAAATGTCTGTTTTGTTAATGGTGTACTGCAGCTTACAAGCGGCTTTTTAACAGGTCACCTCATTTCTTTTCCAACCGTTCAATCATTCACTTCGTATTCATTATTATATTACTCTCTGCTATGATATGTTACATATAATGATTGTAAATCCTTTGATGCTATTGTTATTGATGTTATTGTTGTTGTTATTGAAATTGAAATGGAATAAAGATTCCTTCAATCATTCATATGTCAAATACATCAAATTTTCTCAAAGATTTCAGGAGTACATGCATAGCAATGGATCTTTTACTTTGTGATTTCATAACTTTGCTATACATGTACCTTATTTATTTATATTCTAATATATTACTGCTTGAACTTGAAGCAAAATCCTATATTTCCATAAAGTATTCAACAAAGTGAGTCAAAGAACCACTTTGTATACTATCATTGTGGTAGAGTTTCCCAGCTCATTTGGAAAATATCTCATATTTGCCACTGCCAAAGCAGTAAAAGCAAATTTAGGAGAAAACAGCCTTGTTCTTTTCATCAACTATTTTCTTTGTATGATGGTATCTCTTTCTCTCTGTTGCTTGATTTACCAGGCATGATCTAACTGCAGACCTGTCAACACTGAATGTTGGACCTATTGCCAGTGAAGATGACAACCTAAGTGCAGATGACATTGATGCATCCAGCGTGGATGACCTTGATACTGTTGTTCATCAAGACAAAGTGACCTTTGACTCTCCAGTTTCACCCTCTAAACTGAGTCATTTGAATAAGAACCGTGCTCCTAAGCAGAAGAAACGTCCCCCAGCGCGCTACTCCATGCTGTTAGGACAGGAAGAGGCTGAGGTTGCATTTTCACCTGGTGCATCATCATCAAAGGACGAATCAAAACAACCAGACTCGCAGGCCCAGGAGAAAATCAAAAAGAAGCGAGGATCTAAGGAAAAGAAACAGAAGAAAAGGGGCAAATACAATAAGAAAAATGATGCCAAACTAGACGATTCAGTTGTAGAAGTATGAAGGAAGTATGAATGGATGCAATATTTGGAGGATGATTTCAACTTTAAGGATTGATTCTAAGACTTAAGAAATTAACCTTATTCATTCTTTGTAGATACATGTGAAAGTCTACAGGTCTTACAACTCATAAACTTTTAAAGCGATAGACCAGTTTTGGGAGGAGGGCGCTTCAGATATTTAACTAGATTGCGAGCTGCAGTAAAATTATTACCATAATGCAGTTTTTTCAATAGTAAATTAGAGCATGTTCATAGTTTGTTTGAATGAAATCGATCCAGAAATGGCTTAATTATCGCAAAATAAAAAATCATGCTGCGGTCGTTCTCCCTTACACAACATGCTTCACGTACAAAATGAACAATACCACCGATCGCACCGCCCATTTCAGACCGACACTCCCCCGTGCAAAAGCACTTAGCACACCGTAGGAATAATGGCTGATTGACGTGTTCGACGTAAAATACACAAAATACGAGCAAAAATGTACTCCTAATATCCTACACAGATATTATTTAGGCATGTACAGCAACTTGTGAATACATCAGCTCGTTTAGCATCACTTTCTGCATCCCGACCATTACGAATCTATACCTTTAAATTCTGCTTCTGCCTCAATGTTCCATGTGCACCTTAGTGAATGCAAGAAATCAGATACATGTATTGGTATGAACATTGAACATGTGGTTCAGTGGCTGAATTGTTGTGTGATTTTATGCAACCTGCCTGTAATTCCTTTCTGCAACTCACAACAACAGAGATAAAAGAGATTGTTCTACATTCACTATCTATTTCACACTGTTTTACCTCCCTTAAGCGGACACATTTGGATCAACCCTAAACTAGAATAAGGAATTTAAGATTTTAACAAATCTGTTTATTTTACACATAGTTGCATGATTTTTAGATATTCAAATGTCTGAATGCATTCATGAGAGTTTAAAAAAAACATTTCAACATTATTGGAAATGGTGTTTAATATAAGTTGTTTTTTTTTTCAGAATTACAAGTATGCTTCAAATTCACTTTCCAGCAATTCTTAAGGGAAAATAGGCAGAATATTTTGAAGTATGCATACAGATGATAGAGTGATCCAGATAAAGGTTGGCTAGAAAAAGGAGGTCCAACTGTAATATGTTTCATTTGACAATTGTTCGTTATTACTACTCAGAAGGACTGCATCAGTATTATAAAGAATGAAAGATTTCTGCTGATCCTAAAGGTTTAAAAGGTGTGTGCATTATTATTAACATGAATATTATTATCATTATCATCATTGATAATTATATATATATTTCTTTGTCCTTATTGATCTTATATTTTTCCTGGAATCTGTTGGATTGTCTGTTTACAATTATATATTTCAAATTTTTTAATACATTAAAACTTAGACATATGAGGATAAAGATAAATTAAATGGGGCTCATCCTTAGTGGCCCACGTTAGAAATATTGTTTCACTTAAGATAAGTGTACATTTATCAACGTATCTAACTATTGTTGTGTTTCACAATTATGCTTTTGAGAAATACTCATTTAGAATGTGTATCATGCCCTGCCCTCATGACCCCCCCCCCTCCCCCAGTTTTCCTGTCCTCCAAAATAGCCCAATCTTTTTAGGGTTAAGCTGCCAAAGACTTGGTTTGCATGTAAGTCAAATTCTATCTTGATGAGAGTTTAGTTGGTGGGAAAGACATTTCAGATCACCTGATGGCAGAGGCATAAATTCCGATTACGCATTGTCAAGGATTTATCAAAATTCACAAAATATATTGATAACGTAATTGATTTTTGTCACAGAAAATTCCTGGATTTACACAAAGGACAGGCATTGATCACTATTATTCATTTCAATGGGATTTTTTTAAATCCATTATGGACCGTTTAACAAATAAACCCCACAATCATTTTCCAAACTTTGTTTATCAATAATGTGTCCAGCCAGCCAAGCCTGCCCGGCTGTGTTTGTAGCAAATCTCAATGAAAAGCTGATGTTTTGAATGAGGTCTGCGACTGGGTATTTGCATATGATGTTTTGAGAGCTAGTCTACCTTGAATTGAATTTATTGGTTTCTATATCACACTACATATCATTCATATGAAACTATCATCAGACAAACTAATAATACATGTAATAATAATAATATCATAAATGGGTATAAAACACAAATTAAACTAAATGAGATATAGAAGGGCTACGGTGTAAGCATAAGAGCTTGATGTGCTTGCAGACCTGAGGTATAATACACATATACATGTAATTAACATAAAACGACATCAAAAATACATCTACACTTTTTATTTTTATTTTACTTCAGAAAAAAGGAATACAAGAAATTGTTCCTATTAAAGCTGATTCAAACTTCCCTAAATAAAATAGAAACAAATCGTTATCAATTTTTTTTTAATTTTCAATATTTAGAATAGAATTGTTTACCCTGCAAAACAATATTGCATTGTGTAGTATCAAAGCCACATTTTCAAACTTGAGTATTGTACATACTAAATACACTGCACTGATTTTTATTGCATATTTGTTTTGCGACTTTGATAATAGAAGGGACCGTTTCATGAAAAGAAAAGGAAAAAAAAAGTGGCGACAGTGCATTGCGCTTTTTATTCTTTCTAAGTGTTTAATATTTGTATAGCTTGTTTATAATGATCTATTTCAATCCAACACATTAACCCAAGAAACAAATACTTGTCTTCCTAGATTCCAATTGTTGCCAAAGTAGTTTTCTACCATTGTATTTTATTATTTTACTGTCATTGCCAGCAAAATGGAAATAGTTCTGCTGAAACAGTGAATCTTATCATACCCATGTTTCTTGATCTCCAAATCTAAAAAATGGACATTGCCCATCCTTAAAAACTTATGTGCAATTTAATTACCAATTACAAATCATGTTCACAATATTTTACAACTTTACCTGTACATCTCAGTTATTTGTTTACATGTTTTGTTTTAGTATTATTTTGTAGATTCAGAATTAAAATTTTATAAAGAATGATATCATATCTATTTTAGGATCATGTATTGAAATACACATATGTATATATAAACACACCAATATATAGCCAAATAAGACAAAGTTAGATCATGAAGGTTGCTTCCTAATTATGTTTTCCAAGATAAAATGGAGTAGTGATCATGAACATAACATAACATTTATATAGCGCAGGAACTATTTGGACATATTCTACTGCACTTTTAAGAGTCCTTATCTGTTAGGTCAGGGACATGGACATTCCACTGAATGAATGGCACTACATGTTCCTGAGTATTTGTCCTTTCAAAATGAACTGAAAAGTTCCTGGCAATATACCCAGTGTTAATGAGGATGACAAGAATTGTCTGTGTCTTTCATTGTCAAGTGAACAAGATATTTAATTCTGCTGTTGCAAGTGTGCTTAATTAATATCATTGTCTATTTTTTTTGTTTTGCTTTTGCTGCCTGTACCACTCTGTCAAGTATATTAATAGAAACGTTTAATGCAGTAATGGCAGTAATTATGAGAAAGACACAATGCAAAGATCAACATGATCCTCTCATTTGACTTAACTGTGTCATGTTTTGTAAAGTAATTTGAACTGATTCTGGGATACAATATGATTCATTTAATTTGTAATTAGCCATTTTTGTATCTACTTTTTTTCATTTATTTACCGACAATTTGCCATGTGTGTAGACCTTGTGACAATTATTTAAATAGCTTTTCGAGTTAAGCCATTAAGATAATGAAAACAGTAAAAAGAAATTGTTGAATCATCATGAAACGGAAATTATACTTCGGAAATTAATATTAAATTTGCCGTAACAGAAGCCTACATTTCATTTACAATCATACTTTTCTACTTTCAGAATTTTCTAATACCCTGTGCTTTCTAATGATATTTCATACAGGTATGTGCACTATAATTTAAGAGAAGTAAAACAGAGATGATGATAATAGAGAGATGATTGAACTTTAGAAGGCCTGAGACAGGATCAGTGAGAACTCCTCAACATATATATATGAATTTGTCTTGCAAGAATCACATGATTTTAAATAACTCCACACCTAAAATAATATTTAATTAAAAGTGCAAAAATTAGACAAAACATAAGGACAATGAAAAGGCAATGAATAAGAAACTGACAAATATTTGAAAGATAATTAAAAGGTCATTAAAAGATCATTAAACAGTTATATTTTTAGCAAATTGCCAACTCAGACACGCTTTTAAAACCCTTGTATTTTGTTTATTCTTTTAATTTTTGAATTTGTTGATGAATTCATTTTGTTAAAAACATCAACAGTTATGATGAAGGAATCTGTAGGTTCACAAAATAAAGATGAAATGATAATTTATTGAATAAATATGTTTGTAATAAACATCAAAAGATAAGATTTACTGATATAGTATATTGGTTTGAGAGAACATAAATATTTTCAATTATGCTATATCATTTATCATATGGGGTTTTCAAAATTAATTTCTTGTGTATCATTTTGTTTTTGTACTATTTGATATGTTTATTATTGTTTTTCAAATCCAAAGTGAGAAAAAGATTCATTTCCTGGAATTGATAGTGGTTAACAGTAATTTGGCTGATGCAATTTGGCTGATGCAAAAGCGTACAACCAAACATACATATTTCTTATTCAATGTATTGTTTATTAAAATATTCATATTTACAGCATTTTATTTACTCTTCTTATGAACAACATTTCAGAAGTTAGATTCAAGAATATATATCCAACAAGATGAATTATTTTTGGGTCACAAGGCAAAATAGGGCATAAAAAGCAGTCAAAAGCTTGTTGTAGTGTATCCACTTTCAATTAATTTACTTAAAATGTAGTTCCACTTGGACGTAAGTGGCTGAATTATATCTAAATAAGCACAATTATGCTTTGAAATTCTTAGGAAATTAACTTTCTACAAAAAAGATGTATACACTTTTGTGTGAAAGGAATATAGTTGTCTTGCCTGAAAGAAGTTCCTACAGAGACATGTAACCACTTTTCCTTATGTATTAGTTTTAGAGTTTCTCTTTAGCTTGCTTTCTTTCTTGTTTCCTTGATTTGATTTAATTGACATTCCGTTCAAATTAAATCAATTTAGTTAAAAATCGCACCATATAAGATATGATAAGGTCAAAAGGTGAGAAAATTCTGGAATTGTTTGTATTATATGCTCCTTTTCTCTATTCTCTATTCCTTCATCAATCTTCTTCATACTTAAAGGTCATTAGGTAGCCCAATGCTTGTGAGCTTAATGGTCATTGGGGGATCCAAGTCATATCTTTTTTTCTCTAATTCGTTAATTTTATTCAAACTTGAAATCAGTAATGTCAAGATGAGGGATTGTGAGAAAGATAGGTAAATTATGAGACCGGGGATGGGTAAAGGATAGAAATTGCATGTTTTAATTATTACAAAATCAGACGAGATTTTTTTTTTTGCGAAACACCTTCTTTGAAGAAATAAGCTTAATTATGGCTTTTAGTAGTGATTTAAAAGCAGAAATTATTACGATATGTTAAGTCACTATTCTTAATTTGAGAACGTAACGATTCATAAAGGGACTAATATAGACAAATCTTGTAAAAGTTTTATCAGTACTGCATATGATGTGTGACATTTATTTTTGCTAATATCATTACATTACCGGAAGTGAGTTAGAAATCAATTATTGCATTATATGTATCAATTGGATAAAAATAATTGACAAATGAATGATGTAGTTTAACCTTAACTCTGCCGGGGGGGGGGGAGGCCCCCCCTCCTCAACGAATTGCACAATCATTTTGCCGCGCGATACTTTCTGATGACATGGCTCACTGACTTTTCCCACAACTTTTAAGACCATTTTTATGGAAATCGGACCTACCGTTACGACGTTACGTAACGTTTTATACATGCATGTCAGCCTCAAATCCGTTCCAAAACGTGATTTTGTGTACAAGGTCAATGCAAATTGTGTTGTTTCCATTAATTCACATAAATATTCATATTTTTGCTTTCAGTGGCTGAAATCAATTCATTTTAGCATAATTTGCTGAAAAAACAATAGAAAACAAATGGTCGAAAAAAACAAAACAATAGGAAACATAAGAAATTCAATTTTTCAGTGCAAGTTTTTATTGTTTAATTGTTAGTTATGATATTAGGAATATCTATACCAAATATTAGCTTTCTGCTACCAGTATTTTGTGATTTAGCGCACAAAATGCAATTTTATGCATAAATTAACATAATTACTTAATTAAGAATATACAGTGTATTTTTTCGAAAATCTGATGAAGCAAATTTTCGCAGCGATAGCACGTTCGACGGCCGAGAACAGATGGGGCCCTGGGAGGCCCCCCCCCCCCCCCCCAGCTATGAGAACTCCCAAAATAGCCCGGCCTAGTTAGGGTTAATAAGATTGCAGATTCATTTATTTTAAAAGTTAGCACCGCATGCTTAGCACTGGGGACAAGAGAAAATGGGCGACTTAAAGTTTGGTGTTGAATGCTGGTGATTAAATCGCTTCTGTAAACTGACCACATGTGTTAGGGCTCAGTTTGTGGGCTTTCTTGCTCTCTCAACATCAACACCACTGAACCTAATGTCGCTGTTGGTTTAGAGTCCTCAAGCTTCAAGGCATTGTATAACATATTTTTTGTTTATAAAAAAAAAATTTGCAACTGCCAAATTCCAAATGTTACATAAATATGTGAAGGTATACATAAACTGAGCTGTGAAAATATTAGGCTTTGTAATTAATGTTTAGTGCTTTAAAAGGCTAAAATTTGATATATGACCTATGTAGGCGACCTATGTAGGCACACAATGTAGGAGTGAAGCGACAGTGGTACACTTTATTTTATTTTCATAGAAATCTTGATAGTGCCTGTACCACTTCCTTCTATTTTGCACTATGTTGCTTTTGTCATACTGTAGATCTGATTCTGAATGTAATAACATGGGTCAAACATAGTGATTCAAGAATTTTTTAAATAACAAAATCAGAATGTATGACAGTGTGCTGCACTCAACCCAGGTGAAGGTACCTAGCAGAAATATTTATTCCTTGAAATACCATGTGCGCTGTATATGCTGGGCTAAAGCCAGGGTAATAATAGTGCAAAGCGCCTTGAGCACTCAGCAGAGTGGATAATTGAGCTATATAAATTGCATCTTTTATTATTATACTCCTGTGTACAGAAGATTTGTGCGGCAAAATGCACTTTAATCAGTTTGTAGATTCATATGTGCAGCAGAGCCAGTCCATTTCAAATTATCTCTATTTAGAGCTTGGCCTTTTTATATATATTTGTGATTATTATTAGCTTAGTTTTATATGTGACCTTATGAAATTGTATTGTTTCTTCTGTCTATGATTTCTGAGGCATCAGAGTTTTCCCATCATTGACTTTGATGTTCATCTATGATCTAGTAGAATTACACTTTTCAATTCCTAGCAAAAATATTGATTAGTTCAGCTTTTGAATGAGTCATGTTGGTTGTCGCAGATGTGAGATCTATGTATATTGTAATTTTGTATCAATTGTAAAATTTGACATTTCTAAATATCAATGACCTTCCCATATATGAAGACTTTACATTCATTTTCTGAATATATTTTAGTTGAGCTAGAAGCTAAAGAATGTTTAGTCTTACCTAAGCTAATAAGTGATGGTGATGTGATATTAAAACAAATAAAAAGAATGGTTTGCATAATAATTTCAGCAATAAAAGTATGAGAGCTTAGAGAAGAAAGTTCTCAATATTTACTGCACTTTCATTGAGCAAAAGTATTTTATGATTATTTTATGCTTCTAATTAAAGAGAAATTTCCAGAAAAGATTTCTTGTATGTACTCAACTGTTATAGGATGTAAAGGAATTGTCTGCAATGGTCGTATAGGTTTTATGCTTTACAATAATAAAGCAATGTATCTACCCCGTTCAATCGCCTGTCAGCCCATTACGATTCAGAGGAAAGCCATTAGATATCTGGATATAGTGAGATTGAGTGCAATATCATGTCAAATTGGTGTACAAGAACAGAAATACGTGAGAATTTATGAAAGCAATAGAAAACTACAAATTGGGGTAAAAAAACTCCTGCACTAAAGTCCAATATGGTCGTCGATGGGTTTAAAGTATTCAATGCAAATTGTTACTAAATTGCATACCTTGCCACCTAAAACATATATTTAGACACCACAATCAAGTTGATAATAGCATTAGAACCATAAATCAGAAACCTGGTTTTTAACATGGTGGCCATTTTAAAATTCAATATGGCCGCTAATTGGTTGAAAATATGCAACGCAGATTGTCACTGTTCGATTACCTGCCTCCAAAAACATATATTTAGACACCAGAATCGAGTAAATAGCAACATTAGAACCATAAATCAGAAACATTGGATTACAAAATGGTCGCCAATTACTATAAGTACGCAGTGTAAATTGTTGCCATTGAGTTCCCTGCCCCCCCAAAAAACATATATTTAGACGCTTAATTCAAGTCAACAGCAACAATAAACGAACAATGATCTCAAAAATAGGTTTTAAATGGCGGCCATTTTTAAATCCAAAAATGGCCGCCATCAAGGCAGAATTTTGAGTGGGCCATGGCCAATATCTGAAGATGTTTGCAATGCATTATACGGTCATGCACATTTGTGCCAAATTTGGTACTTGTATCAAAAAGTGCACAATTGGTCAGCTATAATTAAGCTGCCCCACTATAACATTTTATGGTAAATCTTAACTTGATTCAACCCAAGTTGGTTAAACTGTTAAAGTTTGTTGGTTAAAAAAGAACCATTTGTTGAATATCATTTTGGTTCATACAAAGCTGGTTAAACATGATTTGTGATTTAATCAACATAGTGAAAATTAATTCAAGTTCACCAATACATGATTAAACTGTAATAAACAACAGTTATCTTCACAACCAACAGTATATGAAAGAACCTCATTATGATTAAACTTTACCTAACAAGTTCTGTAAGTTAAATCGATATCTGGTGGATCAAAACATTATTAGCCCACAAATGATTAACACGAACTTGTATAGCTGTGGTTTTATATTCAATTCACCAATTAAATGTAGGCTAAAACAACAAAGACATAACAAAGAAAATGAAACATATTCCACACGGTTTGATTCATTTCAAATGCAAAATGAAAAAAATTAATTCTAATTTGAAATTCTTTTCAATTAAATACAATGTTGCTCATAATGTTAAAAGGAGAGTCTACCCAAAATAATATTTGTTCAACAGGAGCAGAAAATTCAGAAGAACGGAGCAAAATAGATTGAAGAAAATTGGACAACCATTAAGAAAATTATGAATATTTATATATTTTGGAAAATTGGCTACTGGTGACGTCATAGGTGCACAACTGACCATTTATCACATTCATAACACTGTCATAAAACGTTACTTTTTCCCCCCATAAATTAAAGGGGAATTACACTAAAAATAAATCTGCTTATTTCAAAAGATATAATATGCATCTAATGATTGGAATATGCAATTCAATATATAAGTATTGAATTTAGAGTTAAATCACAATTTTCTGAGCCACATTATTGTCTGCTAACATTTGCTTGGGGCTGCCATTTTCTTTTTCTCCGCACCATCCTACATGCCAATCACCATATTCTCCACACATCTGACCGTCTCTTACAGGCCATTCCTGATGCTCCCATCGAAGCATTTCGACGCCCCCGCAACCTTAAGGATCTCATCGTTCGTGCCGAAGTCCCTTCTCTCACCAATCATTCTTCTCCCATACAGCATGGAACATTCAAATGTACAGCCAACAGATGTATCATTTGTAATGTGCATATTCATGAAGGTGAAACTTTCCAGAGCTCTTCCACCGGCAAATCTCATCACACCAAGGGGAACATCACCTGCACCACTTCTAATGTAGTATATCTCATCACTTGCA
>BQKZ01003753.1:8236-19355 GCA_036244855.1 Temnopleurus reevesii
GGAGAGGGGGGGGGGGGGGGGGGGGGGGGGGGGGGGAGGGGGTCTAACGGGTAATACATATTGGCGTGGAAAGGGAAAAGAGTGGAAAGAAGGAAAGGTAGATGAGATTGGACTGGTGGACATGATGATGGGGGAGGCTTGTCCGAGGCCTGTCCGACAGAGCAACAACTTATGCAAGAAAAGATGAAGGGAAGAGAGAGAGATAGAGATAGAAATCTAAACACAAAGAGAGAGGGATTGAACGGGTAAGGAGTATTTATGTGGAAAGAGAAAAGAGTGGAAAGGCGGATAGGAGGAGAGACTTGGGGCATGCTGGAATATATCAGTTCACTAATAGATGCAAATTCTATGCGTACCTCCAACACAAAGGTTGTTCTGGACAACACGAAAGCTCGTCAGAGGCATAACAAGACACATACATAAATCTAAATCAATTAGTGAACTGGTCAATGCAAGAAATTATCATGTGATCAAATAAGGGGGTTCACTATGATTCGAATTGTCGATTTATTGTTTCAAAATCACAAATCAAGGTTAATACTTATACCATCACAGATCTATGGAGGAAAATGTCTATGCATACATGGTTTTATTTTGCTTGTGAGACAATGTTACGAGGCAATTCCGTATTTTCTTGAATATTTTCTTAAAAGTACAACTATGCTTTGCTACAATCTGTTTAATATTGCAAAATTTTGCATCCATCATCCATGCAAATAAATCTTGATTATTATAAATGTTCTATATCTTGACAATGTGAGAAAAAAAATCGCTTTGGTGTTATATCCTTCAAATGGTTATAATACAAGGTGTTCACTCCCCAAAATGTTCAAACAAAACTGCGAAAACAAATGGAAAAACACAATCTAGCCTAATAAATATCAAGAACATACACATTCAAACCAAAATATTTTTTTTCAATCTCAATATCTGCCACATAATCTAATCAAATTGGCAACATACTCCACATAAGCGAGGAAACAAACGTCTGCCTTGTTGTGAATTTGGAAACAAAACATCAAATGGAACTTTGGTTTATATACGTTTACAACATTTGGATGGTAATGTATAAGCAGCACATTTGCATTTCAAATTACACTAAATATTTAAAAGAATTCCCACAATTTGTAATGTAAAGCGCCTTGAGCATTCAGCAGAGTGGATACATGCGTTATACAAATTGCATCTATTATTATTATTAATCACAATGCAAATATGTTGTACAGTATTAAAAAAATTGCTGCTTAAATGGTATACATGTAATACCATCATTAAAAGGCCAACAACTGATCCTCATGGACATGTACTTGCTTGCTACAAACTCTGACAAAATTTGGTACCACGAAATAGCAACAAATTGGTACCACATCTGTAGGATTATTGCAAAAGCCTTGACAATTTAGGAACATTTTTTTTTAATTAACAAAATCTAGTTTTTTTTTTCTTTTTATACGGTCAATCAATCCGAAAGATGACATTCATCTCTTTGATGTTTTGTGCCGTTTTGAAAATACATGTATTTTCTTTAAATGTTTCATGCCAAATATTAAAATGGATTTAAATTCATGCAAGCAAGAAAGGAATGATAAAAAATAATCATGTAGAATATTTATTTTCTTGTTATCAAATCCAACATCACTATATCAAATCAAATATCAAATCAAATGTAAAATCAAATATCAAATCAAAATAATAATTTGTGCCTACAGGAATGAGGTATATCGCGGTATATAAATTATTCATTTCATCAATCTAAAATTGAAACAATCAGATGTAATTAAGCATTTAAAAATCTTATGAACCTGGACCATATAAAGTACTGAATTAGTTTTTATGCACGCATTATTATTCTTCATTTATCGTGTGTACATATTGAGTTCCAATATATCAAACATAACATATATCGTGGTTTAAATTTCGTGGAAAACATGCTTACAAACACATTTGTCATGAAATGTATTCAAACTCAAATCATTTACAAAAACAATCATTGAAGACCAGGGAAAAAACTTCAAATAAACATCACACATACAAATACAAATGCAGCACATGAAAATAGATCTTCAAACAATTCAAATCCAACACTCTAAAGCTATTTTGAAATTTAGCTGTTCTAAACATTACAAATTCTAAAAACAGACGTTTCATAAAATTATGATGCTTTTGCTGTTCCAAATCAGCTGAAAAATTCATGAGTCCTAATGTCTTCATACTAATTATCAAATCAAGATGGCACATTTCATATTTATATACACTCAATTAAACCAACTATGGAACTATTATTGAGTGTTAAAGCGACAAGAGTATCTTGGGAAGCCTGTATTCATTATTACATGAATTATCAACATCATAACAAACTCTACAGTCTTTTACAATCATTATTTACATTTATTGTTTATTTTACAAGAACTCATAATTAATATTTACATAATTATACAAAAATGTGATAATACTTAGCTTTTACACTCATTTGGTACTGGATAAAAGTGTTAATACTCTTTTATTCAAAATATCTATGGTGGGTTACATAAAAAAAAAACTAGTACATGTATGGCCGGTGGGAGTCAAAATTACAGTTTGATATTGACGTATCAAATTTATTTTTGATTGATTAATCTCAGGCTTAAAAGCATACGAATAATTCTAGTTTCTATGGATCAAGAACTTATATTAGCGTCTAAAAATTGTACCAATCTCAAAATGTACTCTCGTGATGACGTAAGTATTGTGACTTTTGTCTATTGTGTTTAATTCTTGGTAATGTTTGATTCTTCGGGGTCGCATGATGAAAAAGATATTTGAAACGATTCTACGATTACTTTGAAGTCTTTGGAATGGACGCCTAAGATTTATTTAACTTAAATTCGTCATCGGGAAAGTCGACGGGTGTCCACATTGAGAGCCATTACATCGCACCATCATTATTTTTTGCCCATGCTCTACAAAATCGTAGCGGGCGCTCGTTCATCAAGTTGATAGTGCTCAATAAAGCGCTCTTTTGCAAAACCCTGTAATCTGGGTTCGAATAGGATACTTCCAATATTTCGTGTAAATCGTAATCAAGATAGAATATCATAATAATGTATATATACGCAATATTAAATTGCACTGAGTAACCTGAGACTTAAGTATATATCTGAACTTTTTCGCTTTATGTTAAATTCTTGACTAATAGACTAAGGTGGTGTTGCTCAAAAGTTGCAATTGATCGTAAGTTGCAGTTGATCGGTACGCGCCAATCAAAATCATTGTTTCAGGCGCGTCTTGTTAAATGCGCATACCGTGCGCGAATGAAAATGCGCGTTACAATTTGTAAAGTTGCAGTTGATCTGCAGTTGATTTTGAGCAACACCCCCTTACTTAGATTAAAAAAAAGCCGAATTCAATATTTCCATTTCATTCTGTATTTTAGAATGATAAATCATCAATACGACAATATTCACATAATATATGTCCAAATTATCCAATCATTTATATAATATTGGATGGCAATAAATGGAATACCAGGGAATATTGCACGAGTTAGGGCAATATTGCACGAATCGAAGATGAGTGCAATATTGGCCCTAACGAGTGCAATATTCCCGGTATTTCATGAAATGAAGCCATCCAATATAATTATTATTATCTTTACATATACCAGAAGGCTGGTCACTGCTTTGCGCAAGCGTAAAATTGAAGCCGTACAATATGGCTTAATATTGTACGGCTTAAAACTCTCATATAGATAATAATCCTTTATATCTGTTCCCCTAATCATCAATTAAATTCAGATTCTGAATCTGTAATCACTTTTAAAGGCCTGGAATTTTTCCTCTTTCAAAACGGTCCAACTAATATCTAACCTACACAGCTTAATTACTAAACTTGATAATAAAACAATAATTACCCCCAATGTGATGATAACGTTTCTTCATAAAGGTATATTGTGTGAAAATGAATATCATTAAATCTTAACATTAATCCATAGCACAGCAATTTCAAAATGTTGCATTGAACTAATAAGTCACATATTATTACAGGACATATCACAGCACTGATTATTTACAAACTATGTGGCAAGTTCTCTTCAATTATTGTTCATTTGTACAAATATTTATTGATTAAGTACATCATTATTGCAATCATTTATGTCATCGCAAGAGGCATAGTATAGGAATGTCTATTTCTTTTAGCTTTCTATATACTTTTCAATTAACTCTGTCTAACAGATAATACTTTTCTTTCTTTTAAATACTGATCATGTGGAAGTACATAAATTATATCTCGCTCAGCTCTCGGGATTTTTTTTTATGAATTCATTGATCATTGATATTCCAGGGAAGAAAGAAATATAGATATCCAAACTTCTGTCAGATGTTTCATGACTTTTGGGAAGTGTAAAATATAACATTTTCATAAAAAGCGATGGCACTTCTTTATTTGCTTAGCACGTGCTCTGTCTGAATCTTTTGACAATAATTCTAAGCTCATACGAATCCTTGCTCCTTTCACTTTTGATTTTACACATAATCATGATAATGAAAATGAACAATGTTTAAAGTGAACAGTTTTCATTTCAGGAAATTTGACCCATTCAAAGGCAAAAATCTGGTTATCGTTATTTGTATTGCTTTCTGAGTTGAGTCATCATTTTGGAAGTTGTGTCATTTGAAAGACGATTCAGATATTTCATCAATATTTTGGAGCTTTTTGTCTACACACTCCTTACTCTTTTTGTGCATTTAAGTTTTGACTTATTGCTTTGTGTTCATACAGATACAAAGGAAAAAATGTAATATTATGCTGAAATAAAGATAATTTGTTTGTTTGGGATAAGTTGGGAAAGTCATTCTTTGATGAAAATCTGTGCACTGTCATAAAAAATACAGCAAATCTACGCCTTAAATGTAATCATAACGACACGCAAGTCTAGTTTCTTTCTTTTCTTGCATGAGGGGGGGTTGATTACTCGCCAAACAATCAATCGAGTTTTTTAGTTTCAATACAAATTTTTACGGAAAAAAAATTGACAAAACAAAATAATAATTTGCCAAAACCAAGGGAAGGGGTCTGCTACTTCATTTTGGCACCATTATAGATAGTTTCTGCTATACACGGCCCCATTTGCCCCCCCCCCTTCTTTTTTAAAAACTGAAACCATCCTCTTTGAATATAATACATAGGTTGTGTTTCATTAAAGCCCCGGTCACATACACCCCGACTCTCTGTTAAGTCACAGTTAACTGGCTCAGAACAACGAGTAGGGCTGAATCGTGTTGCTTCCGGGGTCCTATGTGACCGGCGCTTTAGCTGTTTGTAGATCGACGCACTAATCTACGACAGACTGGTAACCCTTCCCTGCACATAATAACTCAGTCCCTGAATCACACCTGGGGAAGGGTCACCAGTCCTTCGCAGAGTCGTGCGTAGATGTATGAACATCTTTATGAAACTTAACATTTGATCCACCCTCGTTTTCACCAACCATATGGGGTCAGTTTGCAAAAGCCCCTTATCTAACTTTTAAAAAATGAAAGAATATTCCTGCGACGAGCTACGATTAGACGCCATCTTCCGCGTTGTACGTCTGTATACCCACTGACTCGTTGTACGGAGGAGGTGGCATGTCGGCGCCGCCATTCTTGATGACGTCGCCCGCGCTGTCGGCGTGGTCGTGAGGCCCGAGCTCGATGTTTGAGAAGACGGGATCGACCACGTGCACGTGAGGAGCGTTCACCGACTCGCTCCGACAATGGGGCAGGTATGGAGTCGTGAGGATGTTCCATCGCTGGAAGATAGAAAAATCAATGCAAGGTAAACTTCGAGACAGGAAACACATAGTGACGTGGGGGAAAGGAAAGGAACAACATTGGTGAAAATTGACAGTTACCACGTTCATTATTTTTCGGGGGGGGGGGGGGCATGCCGCCGCCAGGGTGTGTCCAGCATCACACCGATTCATCTGCTGCCATTCGTTATTCTGAACCATCTTAATTACTTCATAAAATATGGAGAGTTTTTGGTAAGCTGAACATTCAGGGCAACATTATGAGGGTTTGTTATTCCAAAAGTGTTTTATGTGAAAATAGAGTTTCCGTTTAGGGGTAAACAAACCTGCGAATAGCGTACTTTTATGGCCTTTTATATGAACACTAACTATCTTTTGGAATACCGTAACTTCAGAATAAACAACAACGATTGATCTACACGACCTACAACGAGAATTCCCTTGTGCTGCACCTTCGACGTCGAAATACAGTTCTGACTACAAAATATTATGCGTTTTGTCCAAAATTTTGTAAAAAGAAAACAAAGTAACAATATTGAAATGAAAATAAATAAACAACAAAATTTTAAAGAAAAATCCCTCCAAACATACCTCAATAAGTGACCCTTTGGCGTTGAAGATGAGCTGATAAAAGAAGAATATTGGGATGTTGACCATGGTCATTAGAGCCAAGATCCAACCAATCATGTAGCCCCACCAAGGGTAGGTGTAGGTGTTGTTATATGTGAGAGGCTTGTACTTCACAAGACTGAAGATGAAGATGGCCTAGGAAAAGAAGAAGAAAAAAGGAGAAAGAAAATAAATGTGAAAAGAAAAGATAATGTACCAAACTAGGCCATGGTCAGTAGAGCCAGAATACAACCGATTGTAGCCACAACATGGGTAGGTATAGGTGCTGTTATAGGTCAGGGGCTTGTACTTCACAAGACTGAAGATGAAGATTGCCTAAAAGAAACGAAAACAAGTAATAATTGAAAGTTATTTGCTAAGGCCCCGGTCACATAGAGGCCCAGAAGCAACACGACTCTTTCTTAATTCACAATTAACTGCCTCTGAAAAAAAAGAGTCGTGTTGAATCGTGTTGCTTCCGGGGTTCTATATATGTGACTGAGGCATAAAGTTGAGAATCAAGAGACGTAGAATTTAGTAGATTAGATAGTCTTGCGTGCATGGCTGAAGATGAAAGTTATTGGTAGGGGAAGAAAAAAATATTAGCTTTTTAATTGTTATAAAGATCGTGGTGGTGTGTTAATCTAAAGCCAGACTGACGCTTTCACGACTTCTGGTCACGACTTTGTCGTGGTAAGTCGTGGAGTTTTTGGGCACGAACTGGGAGACTCCCGCACTATTCATGGCTAGTTCATGCATAGTTCACGACCCGGGGGGTATTTCATCAAGATTTGTCGCAGCGACAAGGAGTCATTTTCCGACAGTTCCCAAAGCATAGCAATGTCAGCGATGGTGCTTTTCATCCACTCACAATCAAGGAATTTTTCAGCGCTGACTAATTGTCTCTGCGACAAATCTTGATGAAACACCCCCCCCCCCCGGTCGCGAAAATTCGTCGTGACCAAAATTTTGAACATTTCAAAAATTCTCTCCCCGAAATGTCACGCAGTGACGACGAGTTTGCACAACATTCACGACTAGTTTGGGCACTGGCACGACTCGAGTAAAGCAAATGTGTGCAAGTGTCAGCCTGGCTTAACTAAGGGTAGCCCGGATTCAGTACCATGCCCTTCACTTTTCTATTAAAATCATATTTTGCTTTTTATGTTGTACACATTTCAGTAAAAAAATGGTCGTCATGAGAAAATTTTACACGAGTCAAAAGAAGCTTTTGAACTTAGGCGCAAACTCTTTCAAATTAAAGAGATTGAATTTACTTTAAAAAAATCGTACAAGACAAAAATTATTGAACGGGGATATGTGACCTGATTAATCTCCAGGTATCTATATTCTTTTTTATTATGATGTCGGTTCTAAACGCTGAATAAAACCTTGGAAAGCAATAACTAAATATCCCCCTTTCGCCTAAAATATGTATATTGAAATATGAGCATAAACATACTTGTGTTCAAGAATAAAGAAAAAGAAATCCTTTATGAATCACATTTCATGGACAATAAAAATGTAATTTGAACATGAAATTGACGGGAAATCTAATTTAACGATGCTAACATGCTTAAACAATTGAAAAATGAAGGTCATTGCCAATGCTCGTTAACAATCATGTCTGCAAAAAGGAATGTACTTTTGCTAAATAATTTCGGAAGTAGGCTTCAATAAAAAAAATGTACGTGGTCTAATTTCATCAGAAAAGGGGTTAACCGTCATATACATTTGAACAAGGTAGGATTCAAAACCTATTCTGTTTTATCTTCAATAATTAAACAAATGATTTCCGATATGTCATAAACATTATTTTGATCGTGGAAATTGATAGTGTGTATACAAACAAAATTGATAAAAAATAAAGATAGAGACACACTTTTTGAAGGCAAAATTTCAAGTCTTTAATGTTTGAATTCAAGGCCAGTAAAGTACATAACAAAAGTGGGTTTTCGAAATCGATGGACGGTTGCTTGTGAACGGTAGAGAACGAGTGCGCATCTGATTTGCGCATCAAATACAGGACCCCTCGTGATACCAACATCTTGTTGAGAGGGCATCCTGCTAAAATATTGATCAATAAATAAAAAATAAATAAATCATTGATTGCTCACATCACCCTCCATAAGCCACCGTCCGGAAAGCCACAAATATCTCGTTTAACTGCCCGAAAATAAAATCGAAGTATTGTCAAAACACATCTGCACTTACAGAGGTGAAAAGAGGCGAGAGACAGATCCAAGAAGTGACCATGTATGGGGAAATCCATTTTACTCCAGACATCTCAGTCACGTTCTTCATGAAACGACGCCCACCTATACATGATAAATGGAACGATACAAAAATTCACATTCAGAATACATCTTGATGATAGGATATTTGATCAAACTAGTGAGTTTCAATTCGTGCTTAGCTGTGATAAGATATCCTATTCAATGCAAGTTAACATTGTGATAATTTCATCACGAGTCAATTCACTATTCAGTCTTGCGACGACTGCCCCTAATAATGAAAATAGATCAATCCAAATGTAGAGAAATATAAATTCGTAATGGATCAGTCCACTATTAAAATGGGAGGGGGCTACATAAAGGAAACTTTGATTTTTGTTTTTCGCAATACACCACTCCCTGGTGCAGATTTTGTATCATTTGTGTTACAGAAAAGACATCACCCTTCTGACACCACCTTCGATGAGTGAAGGCATAAAAGAAATTCTTTATTTCTTCAGTAATGAAAATTCTCTTCCAAAAGTAGGTTGTGCCTGAGGAATCACTATGGAGTCGCAATTTTGGTTTGCTTATAAAATAATACTAATGTGAATATGTATTTTGTTTCTTCTTTCAAATATGAGAATTGAATGCATGAATGAATGAGTGAATAACCGAATAATGAACAAATAGATAGATAAATAGATAAATTGATGAACGAATTACTGAATGAATAAATGTATCAATAGATTAATTAATAAATACATTAATAAATGAATGAATGAATGAATAAAGAAATGAATTAATGAATAGATAAATAAACAAAACCAAACATGGGTGCGTCATGTGCGAAAGTGCTCGATGCACGTATGGTGTCATTTCTTTTATATAGTTAAATAGATATATGAATATATACATGGATGAATACATATGCCTAAATGAACAAATAAATGAATAAACAAATATATTAATAGAAGAATTAATTAATGATTGAATGAATAGATAAATACCGTAAGCCCATCCAATGGTAAAGCTCTCAAACATGGAAACCCAGAGAAGAACGAATCCACTGGCTGCGTAGTAATCGAACAGTTGAAAGATATACATCCCGCCCTGAAAATGATAATAATTCTCAGGTAAATATGACAATGAAATATAACGATGATTTTATCCATATGCCATTCGCAAACAATCATTATACTTACATGGAAAAATAATTGTACCAATCTCAGTCACGTTGGCACGTAGGGGAGACCCTTGACTAACGCGTATATGTGTGCAGGGCTTAAACTAGATCCTGTACGGGTAGTTGGACGTCCCCGCCCTCCATGAGTTTATATCTTTTGCCTCTCCGAGTTTCATGTGATCCCCTTTTCTCATGCTAAAAGATTCGGTTTGGGCTTGAAAAATCTTGATTTGATTGAAAAAACAGAAAACCAGACGAACAGATAATGAAAGTAATGAAGAAAAATATGCATATTTCATCTTTATCATCGATTTGTTTTTTCTGCTTTTAATTATAGCAATATTTTTTTTTGCCCAGACCACTCTAGAATTTTTTGTTTAATCGTCTTCAGTTTTCTGAAACAGGTTGGGGTGACATATTAATATCATGCTTGCAGTTCTGACAAGCATTTATTTATTTATTTATCTATTTTCTTTAAAAGACAGGATGGTCTTATTCAAGCCACAGGGCCTGCTTTGCAAGAGGCTAAATTTGAGTTCTCATTTGAATTGAATTGAATTGAATTTATTTATTTCCTTTTTCATATACATAATCAATGCAAATGACAACACAAGTAAAACAAAATAAAGGAGGCGAGTACCCAGAAAGCACAGCTTGTGTTGGGATCGCCTTTACAAACAAAAACATAAATACATGAATATATACCACATGCTCCGCTCACACAATGACGTACGACAGTATAGACAGGAAACTCTTTCACCAAAAATATGACAGGCAGATGTGTCCAATAAAATACATTTTGCGATCCTCCTCAATTTCCCACTAGTCTATATTGTAATGAAATACATCCCATCAAAAGAAATTCGGCTCCTAGATGAAATAGGGAAAGACATCTGCACTTTCGAGATGCATAGTGACGTCCCAAACTGTTTTATTTGATCATAGTATACCGCACTTTTGCCGCAATGCGATACGGCGAAAACAGTGGGCAAAACGCCACGAATTGGTAAATGGATCCGCGCCCTGTCTATCCAGTTAACATATATTGCGAAAAGGCGGTTCTTCCATTCCAAATTCTTTCTATTATTCCACAGACGACATCGCAATATCGTGACGAACTTCTGTGCTAATACCTGAGCTATTGGTATATCCGAATCATATCTTGTGTCAGTTGCGTGGTGATGAGAAAGATATATGATTACATGGATAGCTTTCTCAGTCAAAACAGAGACGGGTATATCACTATTTCATGCCGCTCGCATTGTGATGGTATCTCCTAAAAGAGATATATTCCTCAAGAAATCACGCTCATCTTTAATTTCTCATCGTTTTCTCCGATCT